>BQNB010004846.1:0-103944 GCA_026074375.1 Tanacetum coccineum
AGAAATGTCACGAGTTTATAAGAACTACCCGTGAAAGACGGAATCATCGCCAGCTGGACAAGGCGGAAATACTACCACAATACGACAAATATAATGATGATCAGCTAATAAACACTTGCTTGCATTTTTATTTATTTATTTATTTATTTGATGCAAGACAAGGATACAATAAATCACAATACAGACACATATATACATGAGCGTCCCCCCACTTGAGATCAACTGTCTTCAAAACCTGTCTTTTCTTCAAATACCCTTTATCCTAACCCGCAACTTCCACCAGTGAAACCCAAAATTAACCAGCAACTCCCCGATCATGGACTAAGAAATACAGGGTAGGCTAAGGCGATAGGTGTAACGAAACAACATATATTGGGTTACAAAATAAAAGGAAAGGCTTAGTAGGTTGTACTAGGGGTATCCTGCACTAAAGATGAGTGCAATCAAAGGTTTAACAGGGGGATTGACTAATCAGTGTGAGAAGTCAATATACAAAAACATAACATAGATGGGCTATTTGGGGTTAATCCTAAAATTTCCTTTTATCACAGCTACACCGATTACACTAGGTGCAATGCTCATTATGGTGGTCTCAAAAAGATATACCAGGCCAAGTTCTAAAGTCTACTACAGCCACCGGCACACTCAATTTTATTGGATTTATGTATAAGAGGAAAATGGAAAGGCTTATCCTCACACAATTGAATTATAAGGTAGGGTGTGCTCAGTATAGTCTTAACTAGTTTAAGTAATGAAAAACATGTCAAAATTTTATTAATGAAACATTTTTCAAAATAAACTAGAAAAATAAAGGCAAGTATAATCAAATGGGTGTGTTTATTTTTAATCCCTTCCCCCCACTTGAGTCAAACATATGCATATAAAATTTAAATAGGAAGGGTTAGAAATGGAACAGATTACTCCCTTGGATTTGCTCGGTATGAACAGAATATGGCATGTACTAAAGCATGCCTCAAGTGTGCTTCCGCGAGCAACATCTAACACTTACTAGCAAATCGTCATCATCATCGGTATAGCATCTAACTAGTCTGGCTTGAAATACTTCCTGCAGCTTAATTCACCATCTACAACTGTGTAGAATACAAGGACAAACTCTTACGAAGCTTAAATCCTGGCAACAAAAGCACACTAACACAAAAGTACAAATATAGATATATAAAATAAATATAAACTCACTTTCGTAGGTTGCAACTGTTTGAGGAAGAGATTGATGAACGGTTGAAGCATCGAGATCAGATGAGACATTGGGAAATGTACGTGAACGGAAGACCACTAGGATCAAGAAGGGAACACCAAGAATAATAGACCCTAAGGGGGAGATTGTTAGGATCATAAAAGTGTTGATTATGATACTTTAAGTGGTTTTATTTATTATTAGTGTTTAGTCTTTATTTTACAAAGTAGAAAGTAGTTTGTAATAAGGAGAAATATGCTAAAAGTAAAAAATAGCATATTATCCAAAGAATAGGGATTAGATTGCAAAATTAGGAAAATAAAGGAAGGGAAGCTTACCTCCCTCTCCTATAAATACCCACCTAATCATCATTAGGTGGTTAAGGCTTGTGTTGGGAAATACAAGTAAAAAGGTCAAAGTACTGCTAAATGAAAGATCAAAGTACTGCTAAATAGAAAAATGACAAAAGCACTAACCATTCAAAGGTCGAAGTACTGCCGGAGATATAGTAACTATAAAATTTTAAACGTTGTTTGAGCATTTATCATGTAACAGTTATTTAGTGATAAGTATCAATTAGTGTTATGATATACCAAGGACTGTACATCTACTAGAGGTTATCCTTAAGTTTATAAATGGATCCTCTAGGAATTAAATTATGAATAAAGAACAAACATAGAAAAACACAATAAGTTAAGAGTATGTTAGTATTGTATAAGGGAATTCTGCAAGTAGGCAGATTGCAAAAAGTGTTTATAAAAGAAATTCATTTGAGAAACTATGTGTTTCTTCTTAAGTACTGCCACTAGATTCCAGCAAATTTGATATAAACTCAGTGTCCCATTAAGGAATATCGATCCAACAGGTGGAATCATAGCTTGTGAAGTAGACTCTGATCTAGAAGAACTATTTATTCAATCGAAATCTTATCAAGAACTCTCAAAAGAATGTCCTGAAACAGAACCAATCCCTCCCACCTCGACCGTTACTGCACTTAGAATCCCTATAATCAAGAAAGGTGAATAACCTTAAGGCCCTGAAGATCTCCAGTACATTGCTATCCCTGATCACAAACTCTGGACATACACACCAATGAAAACCAAACACAAACTGATCCTGCAACTCCCACAGTGTCTCTCCAAAGACTTCACATTGCTAGCAAACTCACGAAGAAACAATGAGACAGCCCAAAAAATACAGCTTTCTGCCATACTGATGACATCTTCTCAGTTTTCATGATTGCTGAAGATGCAAGAACTCTAGGAAAGCCTAAACGCAAGATTTGGAGAAACGAAGCACCAAAGAAATGCAAAAGAATCTGTGAAACAGACAATTTGAGACATTTGCTATTGATCTAGAATGAACTAAATTCCATACCGAAAAGGTTTTCAGCAAACCTTAAGCATGCTTGAATTACATGATGCTGCAGAATCCATTTGAAATGCAAACTTGAAGTTTCAAAGAGCCAACCATCTTGGTGGCATGTAGTATAGTCTACCAAGATTCGGGGACCACCTGGATTAGACGAGTTAGACATTGATGATCTTCGACAACAACTAAAGGTGTAAGAGCATTAATTGAAGGGATGACTCAAATTCAATCTCTCAAATCATTGCTATTCCTGTCCACAGAATGTCAAGGGCAGTACTTAGAACAAATACTGCAGAACCAAACAATAACCCAAAAGGATATACACAAGCTGCCGTCAAGCAAGTTCCACTGCTCCTAACTAAGCTTCTCACTCAGATGAAATCATATGTTCCTTCTTTTCTCACAAGCATCCATGCCTAACAACACATGATGATGAAGACATGCTGTAAAAAAAGAAAATTGAGAAGAAGCTATGGAAGAAATTGACATTAGGTGGCAGGTGCTATGATAACTGCAAGATAAGGAGAGTTTTACTGAGGAATAACAATGAAGAACCTATTGATCTCAACCAAAAATGGGAACACTTTTGACAAATCAAGATTGAAATGTTTAATTGTCCAAAAGTTGGGTCATTTTGCTAGAGAGTTCGTTTGCAATATCAAGAAAACCGGAGCAAATGGTCTTCAGGAAAAGAAGACTGTGGCTATTGAAGATTCAACCCTCAAAAGCCTTGGTAACCCCCCACACCCAACAGACAACAATGAAGTATATTGATTGGACCAAGGTAATTTGATGCTGAACCAGGTGCCATAAGCTATGATGGCACTGACTGAGTTGAACAAGATGATTGGAGCATGGAGTTTGATGGCAGAACAAAGTGCATTTTTGGCAAGAGGACTTGGTGATTTTGATGGACAACAAAGCTATGATGCACCCAGTATCTTCTAGCTTATTTAGCTAACAAACTCGAGAGGTACCTTACTGTTCAAATGTAGTAAATTATAAAAAGTTGCTTGAAAGTTATCAACACAGAAAAGATAATTTTCAAGAGCTAGGACAGAATTCTAGGATATCAAATGAGCTTATGGACTTAGAGGTCATGCTTAAAACACTGAAACGACTGAATATCATAGGGGATGATAAGTATGAACAAATGGAAAATTACATAAAATAAAGATTTGAAACTAGAAGAAAAACAAAAGGAATTAGATCAAGCCTTAAAAGAAAGAGATGATTTCAAAGTAAAACTTGAGAAATGGTCAAATGCTTCAGTACTTCAAAACGAAGTCCTAAACAAACAAAGATATGTGTCTGATAAGTCATGTATAGGATTTGGGATTGAGTCTAGTAATAGTATGGAAAGTGACATTTCATCTGGGGATGAAACATTGACTGATTCTACATATGAAAACTTCAAAAGAGAAAAGGCCTACAAAGCAGTACCTCCACCTACAGGTACAATTATTCCACCTAGGGCAAATGTCTCCTTTACAGGGATAGATGAACTAGCCATTAGGAATAAAGTTGTTAATCAAGAGAAAACAAACACTAGTCAATCAGCAATTGATAGAAATAAAGTCATAATTGAAGATTGGGTTGATAGTGATGATGAAGAGACTGATGTTTCAGAGAGTCAAAAGGAAACTGTTTTTAACACAGAAAATAGTGAAGAATCTTTTGAAAACAGGTCACCAAAAAGTCAAAACAGTGTTGGTCAAAAATCTAAGACAAAGGGACTTGGGAACAAAGGGGGCAAATTATGTTTTGTATGTTACAGTCCTAATCATCTTATTAAGGACTGCAATCTACATGAAAGAACCTTCCAACATACCCAAACTCATAAATCTAAGGGAACACAGGGTTCAAGGGAAACAAGACCAGTTTGGAACAACATCCAAAGAGTGAACCATAGTAATTTCGCAAGAAACTCTAGGAACCTTCACCAAAGGAGATCCTTTATTCCATCAGCAGTACTTACAAGGGATGGGTTGATAAGTACTGCTAGACCAAAAATGACACAGACAGTACCTTCGAAAAGTACTGCTAATGTGACTTATCAAGATACTGCTAGATCTAGAGTACCACAGGCAGTACTTTCACGAAGTACTGATGGAAGTTATTATCAAAGGATGGATAGTAGAAGACCTAGAATCTCAAGTTACTCACCATCATCGAGGTCTTCTACTACAAGGACTCCTAATAGACCACAAAGACCCAAGAAAATTGTTAAATCGATCTGGGTAAAGAAAGGAAGTACTGTTGGATCTCAAGCAGTACTTCCACAAACTGTCAAAAAGAGTGCAATGCTAAGTCCAAAACAAACATGGAAACCAAAAGGGAAATATCTAGATTCTGTGAATAGGGGTAATGGATCTTACACACTCAAGCAATTTGAGTATGTAACTCCATTAGGGGTATCCAAGTCAGTTATGACTTGGGTCCCTAAAAGAGTCTAATTCTTTGAAACTGTTTGTACAGGGCAATCCAGAGGAAGATCTCAAGGACTATGCTATTATTGACAGTGGATGCTCTGGAAGTATGACAGGAGACAAGGACAAGTTGTCTGATTTTAAAGAGTTCAAAGGTGGTTATGTGGCCTTTGGAAACGACTCTAAAGGTGGAAGAATCTCAGGAAAAGGAACCATTAAGACATCATGCTTAGACTTTGAGAAAGTTAGCTTGTGGATGGTCAAGTTTAATCTGTTATCTGTTTCTCAATCTGTTGATTAGGAAGACAATGTACTCTTCACAGATAAAGAATGTCTTATCCTATCTCCAAAATTCAAGTTTGTTGATGAAGACTTGGTGATTCTTAGAGCTCCCAGAAAGAATGATGTCTACAGCTTGGATCTAAAGAATATTATTCCCTCTTGGTTGATCACTTGTGTAGATGCAAAGGCAACAGAGGATGGAAAGCTGTCCTATGGCTCAGAAGATGGGGCATGTCAACTTCAAAAATAATCAACTAAGTTGGTTAAAGCAATTCTGGTTAGGGTTTACTTCAAAGACCTTCAAGCTGACACTCTTGTGTGGCATGTAGAAAGGGTAACAAAGCGCAGGGCATCTTGCAAGAAGATTGAGGAAAGAAAACTGTTAGAGAACTCTTGAATTGCTACATATGGATTTGTTTGGAACCTGTTTGCTCGCTAGAAGTATAAACAAGAAAAATACTGCTTGGTGGTCACTGATGACTGCAGCAAATTCAGCTGGGTGTTTTTCTTGGCCTACAAGGATGAAACATATGATATGCTTCATGATTTGATTGTGGGTTTGGAAAACAGGCTAAGACATAAAGTGAAGACCATCAGGTGTGATCATGGAACAGAGTTCAAGAATCATTATGAATGAGTTTTGGGCCAAGAAAGGAATCAAGAGATATAGCATTGCCAGGACTCCACAGCAAAATGGTGTTGCGAAGAAAAGAATAGGACTCTTATTGGAAGCTGCTAGAACTATTGTAGAAGATCCTTCTACCTATTCCAATTTTGGGTCTGAAGAGTCATTGTGCTTGTTATGGTGCTTAAAGAGTGTTGGTGACTAAACCTCAATGAAGGACTCTTATGAAAATTGATGGAAGTCCCCTAACATCAGTTTCATGAGACTTTTGGATGCTCTTCTGACTAAATTAATTCTTAGATCATTTGGGTAAGTTTTGATGGCAAGTCAGAAGAAAGGATATCTGTTGGGTACTCTCACTAACAGCAAAGGTTTAGAGTCTATATTCAGGGTCTCAAGAAAGGAAATGTTCAAGAATTGTATTCCATGTAAAATTTTCTTGAGAATCAGGATAATCAAAAGGGAAAAGGTCCTGATTGGATGTTTGATCTTGACCTTCTAACTCCATCCATGAATTACATTCCTGTAAGGAAAGAAAACTATGCTGACTCAAAAGAACAAGGAATAACTTGTGCTGATGCTGAAGATTTAGATGACCAGCAATTCATTGTTCATACCACTCAGCCTATTCCTCCTGAGGAAAGTACTGCTGCAAAAGAAGTTAAATTGTCCTCTGAAGATCAAGCTTTACATGATGAGCTTGTAAGTTTGATGCATCAAGAATCTCTTGCTAAAACTCATAATGATGATCAAAGGATTGCTTTTGAAGAGGAAAAGAGGAGAATATCTATTGCAAAGGGAAAAGAACATGTTGACAGTACTTTCACTCTAAGTACTGCTAATACTCCTCCTCAAAGTACTGGCAATACACCTACAGATTCTGATGATGATACTCCAACAGGTGGTGTTTTCTCTACAAACTCTTTTGATGATGAGGAAGGCGGAGTAGCTGACTACAACAACTTGGATCCTTCCATTGATGTTCCCTCTACTCCCACACTTAGAATTCATAAGATTCATCCTCAAAGTCAAATTATTGGCAAAAGTACTGCTGGGGTTCAAACAAGAAGAAAGCTTCAAGACAGTACTTCAAATCAACATCAAGCATTGCTGTCTTTCATATACAAACAAAACAGAACTAACCACAAAGATCAGCAAACCTGCCTGTTTGCTTGTTTCTTATCTCAAGAGGAACCCAAGAAAGTCTCTCAAGCCTTAGCAGATGAAAGTTGGGTTGAAGCGATGCAAGAAGAACTACTTCAATTCAAGCTACAAGAGGTATGGGTGTTATGTGACCTACCAGAAGGCAAGAGGGTGATTGGAACTAAATGGGTTTTTAGAAACAAGAGGGATGAACGAGGTACTATTATCAAGAATAAAGCATGACTGGTTGCACAAGGGTACAGACAAGAAGAAGGTGTGGATTATGATGAAGTGTTTGCACCAGTTGCCAGAATTGAAGCAATCAGACTCTTTTTGGCATTTGCATCTTTCATGGGCTTCATTGTCTATCAGATGGATGTCAAGAGTGCATTCTTATATGGCAACATCACAGAAGAAGTGTATGTCAAACAGCCTCCAGGTTTTGAAGATCCTGCTCATCCAAACAAAGTCTACAAAGTAGTCAAGGCACTTTATGGCCTACATCAAGCCCCAAGAGCATGGTATGAAAGACTCTCTACTTTTCTTTTAAAACATGGGTATAGGAGAGGGGCTATTGATAAAACTCTATTTATTAAGAAGGATAGAAGAGATATCATGTTGATACAGGTATATGTAGATGATATTATCTTTGGATCTACCAAGTCTTCTATGGTGAAGGATTTTGAAGAACTTATGCAAAAAGAGTTCAAGATGAGTTCAACGGGTGAACTCACCTTCTTTTTGGGGCTTCAAGTCAAGCAATCTAATGCTGGTATTTTTCTAAGTCAAGACAAATATGTGAAAGATATTCTCAACAAGTTTGACTTTAGAACCATTAAACCAGCATCTACTCCAATGGAAGCTCATAAATCTCTTGGAAAATATGAAGAGGGTGAAGATGTTGATGTACATCTTTATAGGTCTATGATTGGGTGTCTCATGTACTTAACAGCTTCAAGACAAGACATAATGTTTGCTGTTTGTCTGTGTGTACGATTTCAAGTCACTCCAAAGGTTTCTCACCTGCATGCTATCAAAAGGATCTTTAGGTACCTCAAACATCAACCAAAATTAGGTTTATGGTATCCTAAAGACTCTCCTTTTCATTTAGAAGCTTTTTCCGATAGTGACTATGCTAGGGACAATCATGATAGAAGATCAACTTCCAGAGGATGTCAATATCTTGGAAGAAGATTGGTCTCTTGGCAATGCAAAAACAAACAATTGTGGCTATATCATCTACAGAGGCAGAATATGTCACAGCTGCAAGTTGTTGTGCTCAGGTACTTTGGATGCAAAATCAATTGCTTGATTATGGATTTAACTTCATGAACACTGAAATCCATATAGACAATGAGAGTACCATATGCATTGTGAGGAATCCTGTTCTTCATTCAAAAACTAAGCATATTCAGATTCGACATCACTTTATTCGAGATTGTTATGAGCAGAGGCTCATTAATGTAGTCAAGGTTCATACTGATGACAATGTAGCAGATTTACTCACCAAAGGCTTTGACTTGGCACGATTCAACTTTTTGGTGGTAACTATTGGTATGATGAACCCATAGCTACATTTGAGGGGAGGATCACATGTAAAGTACTGGTGTTCATGTGAAGTACTGTTTTGGTTAGAAAGGATCTTTGGAAGCTCTATCGCAACATTTGAGGGGAGGATATGAATGATTGTTCAGAAGTTTAATGATTTGAAGAGATACTTTGCAAAATTACAGGGTTGTGATTGACAAATTTGAGTTGGAAATCTTTTTCGGTTGAAAGTACTGCTTAGCCAACTCAAAGTACTGCTCGTCTTAGAAAGTACTGCTTAGACAACTAAGTACTGTTCTAACGTTCGGTCAACGGTCAAACATACGTTTTTGCGCTAAAAACGTATTTACAACGGTAACTTTATAGTTATCCAACGCAACCTATAAATACTCAACTGAATTGCATTTTTCTCTCATTTTATCTCTTTTCATGCACAAATTTTTAAATTACACCTACCTGACGCACATTCAATTGTCTATTCCATTGCATATCTATTCGCACTTGTAACAACCAAACATGATTGCATGTGTGGAGTAGATGGAATAATGCCGATTTTCATCAAATCATTGATTATCTTGCTGGATGCTCCATTAACTACTCGTTGTTAGTTGATCCTGATCTAATCGGTCCGTGGCTTCAACAATTTTGGGCTACAGCTTCTCTACGAGTGATTAATGAAGTACCTCATATTCGCGCTACGGTTGCTGGAAAGAAGATTTTGATTTCAGAGGCAACCATTCGGGCTGATCTTCTATTCGATGATGCTGATGGTGTTGATTGCTTTCCAAAGCAAGTTATTTGGGACTCGCTCAGGGACATAGGCTATGAGGGTAATTTAGCACAACTCACTTTCTCTAAACCTTTATTTAGCCCTCAGTGGAAGTACTTAGTTCATGTATTACTTCACTGTCTTAGTCCTAAGAGTACATCATGGGAACAATTTGGGACTAACATCGCATCTGCCCTAGTAGGATTAGCCACGAACCAAAAGTTCAATTTCTCTTTGTTGATTATGAATGGAATGCTAGGACATATTTCCAATGGTACACCTTTTATTATGTATCCTAGATTTATTCAGCTGTTTTTGAACAAACAATTAGAGGGAGTAACCAGACCTACGAATTTTCTACCATCAGTTACTCTTCCCTCTAAGGTCTTTACCTTTATGAGAAAGAATAGTCCTAAGTTCTCAGGTAGGATTACACCTTTAACTCCACCTATGTTAGAGGTTGTAACAGCCTTAGCAGCAGAGGAAGCACATAGTACTAGTCCTCACTCTAGGGCTGCAAGTTCTCCAAGGGATGCTCAAGGTACTCCTTCTCAAAGTGCTGCTCATGATAGTAATCTACAAGGTACTGCTGCATCTCAGGGTACTGCTAGTCTACAAGGTACTGCTGAATCTCAGGGTACTGCTGCTATTCCAAAATCTCCCAATGATTATACTCCCACAGATGCGTCTCAAACATCTGGAGGAGATGAGGGACTTTTGGATCTCTATGCTTTAAACAGGGAAGTTAGGAGGCTCAAGAAGCAAACTCTTTCTCAAGCCAAACAGATTCATAAGCTGAAGGCCAAACTCAAGAAACTGTCCAAATTCGTACAGCCAGTGGTCAAACATCACGCTTTATGGGTAGAAAGTCAGAATCTTAAGAAAAGAAGAAAGAGGCAAAGGAAGAAGCATAAGAAGAAAGTGTCTTCAGTCAAAGTGGGGAGGAATAAGGATGAAGGTACTTTGTCTGAAGAGCACTATGTTCAAGATGATTATACAGCAGATCCTTTCTTTGAAGATATTGTTGATAAAGATGCTGCTGTTACTCCTGACTTGGAAAGAAAAAGTGATGAGACTGAAGAAATCAATATTGAGGAGAAAGAGGCTTCTAATGTAAAGAGTGGAGACACTGAAGAATTGGATTTGGAGACAGTTGGGATTGAGGACATTTCAAGTACTGCTAGACAGAGTACTATTACTCCAAGGACCTTAACTTTTGATGATGAAGCAGGTCCTTCAAGCCCAATTCGTCCAACTCAAGAAGAAGGGTCTGAAGAACAGCTCAAAGTTGATGAAGTTCTTGCTGATATCTCTCTCACATGCAGTAGACCAAGAAGGTTTAAGCATTCCTGGTCCATATAATCTCAAACCTCAACAACCAAACTCAAGCTACTGATCCAAAGATAAAGGCAAAGGACTATTGGTTGAAGAACCCAAAAAGAAGAAAATAATCTCAACAAAATCAGAGCCTTGGAAAATACTACAAATGATGAGGAGGTTGACCTAGAAAGATTCAAAGCTGAATAGGCCACCCTCACAGAAGAAGAACGAAACAGAGGTTGGAAGAATTGAAGAAAGCAAAGTCAAAGGACTATTTTGAAGAAACTACTTCTCTTGCTCAGAAGGAATCAAATGAATGAACTTCTTAAAAGGTCAAGGATAACAAGAATTTACCATAAAGCTTAAGGTTCAAGATGAAGGAACTGTTTGACAAAGTTCAAGGAATCCATCAAAGACTCCTTAAAAGAATTTTATTCCTATAGGCTCAGAGAAAGAAAAAGCGTTAATGGGCTCAGAGAAAGAAAAGCAGTTGTTGCAAGAAAGAGATGCAAAGAGACTCTTAAGGAAGAGAAAAGAAGAAATTAAGTTGAGGACAGAAACAATTGATGCGCTTAGAAACTATCTTAGGATTGTAGACTTTGAGCAGAATGCATAAGATAGAGAGTCACTAGAAGCAATCTTCGTGATTACAGAGTTCAAAGTCATTGACTCACCCGATGGAGAGTATCTCATAATCTTTAGGGCAAATAATCATTTTAGAGCATTCAATACTTTGTGGGAGATTCTGCATATCTTGGATAGACAGGATTTATATCACCTATATCGGGTTGTACAAGGCTATTATGAGCACATCCCTCCAACTGGTTTAGGTTTGGTACTTCTAGGTGATCTTACAACCATTTGGGAGACACCTGAAACAAGTGACGATGACTTCTGGAAGAATCAAGAAGATTGGGAAATCATAAGATGGAGGCTTAATGAATCTTCAGGAGTGCATACACTAGAGTTAGAGGATGGTACAATGATTCACATGCTGGCTGAAAGAAGATATCCTCTATCTAGAGAGTTGATGATCAGGATGCTGGATCATGGAATGGAAGTTGAAGATGAGAGTGAGACAGCCATTACATTGATACATCTGTTCATTTTGTGGACAACTGAAGATGGTGACAATTCTTAAACAACTGGTATGATTTATCAAAATTCTCTTTAAAAGTAATATATTTTGTTTTGATAAAAAGATTTAACTGTGAATAAGCAATACCTTATTTAAAGTACTGCTAGTATTGTTAGTTAAAAGGTTGTTTTTGAAATATTTTGAAGATTTGAGTGTGCAAAAAGATTTAAGGCACAAATGTTTGAATATAAAACTTCTGTTTTAAGGGATTGAGTGTTGGTTAACCACCACACAGCAAAATGGTAAATCAATTCACCATGTCCTACCAAATCATAGAATTGACCTAGTCCAAATCTAAACAGTTTTGGTTAAGACATACCTAATCTGTTGGATGGTTGACAATTTACCAAAAATTGTTATGGTGATCAATCACCATGGTATTACACTGAAATATTGGCTACTCCAATGAAAAACGGCTTGTTGGTAAAGATGAAACACTCTAAATCCGTTGATAGCTTTAATTTGTTTAGCTCAAAACTATATGGTTTCTCAACTAACCAAAGTATTTTTTATGAGAGTTGAATAGTACTGAGCAAACGGCTTCAGGTGTATAGACATTTTCAAATCCGTTTATGGTTGTTATGACTTTCCTTAAGTCAATTTAGTATTTACATCACAATATGATTATGTTCTGAGTGTTGGAGTGGTTTTTTAGTTTCACCATGGTTATTTACCCTTTTCTTAGGTTCCAAAGAACTGAATAGGCAAGAGTGAATGGCTTTTGGTAAGGCTCATAAAAACCATGGATGTTGCTGAGAAGACCTGCAGCTGATGGAAGTACAATCTGTTTGATACAAAGACAAATTATTTTTGAAGAAGTGTTTCTGTTCAGACGGATGAGGTTTCATTTCAAAGATACTCAAACTGATTGCTTTTTACAAGTTCTGCTTAGAGGATTATTAGTGGAAGACTTGTGTTGATGCTAAAGAAGGATGACTAACATGCAAGAATCTTGAAGTCTAGCTAGCTTGAATTCAAGTTAGGGGAGGTTTGTTGGGCAAAATACAAAGTCAATAAGGTCAACGTACTGCACTAAGCAAAAGGTCAAAGTATTGCATAAGTTGAAGATCAAAGTAATGTCTTTTTGTTTGGAAAAGTCAAACGTACTGCAGTGGATAAAGGATATATCTTAATGGATTATTATCTAAAAACTAGGTCTTTGTTAGTAATTATCTTGTATCAGTTATTTTAATGTTTAGTATTGATTAGTGTTTTTGTTTAAATGGACTGTACACCCTACTAGAGTTACTCCTTATATTTATAAAAAGGATCTATAGGAAGGTATTAGAGAAAGATGAACAAGAACAAACAAAGCAACGATAGCATAAAGCATTAGTTAGTGATATTAGTTGATTAGTATTGTATTAGGGAGCTGCAATTTAGGCAGATTCTATATGAGTTATTTACAAAACGTTTGATTAAGCATTGTGTGTTCTTCTTGGTACTGCCAACTAGATTCCGCATAGTTGACAGTATATCAGTGTTTCATTAAGGAATATCGATCCTACAAAAACAATATAGTACCTGCTGAAATTGGCAAAGAACCATACAAACGCAATGTTATCCAAAAAACAGAATCTGTTTTTAACAACTGTCACAATTAGCAATACGCCATGGCTGCAAGCATAACTTGGTGTTGCCCCGCCAATGCATGTGCCAACATTTGTTAGTTTCAAATGATCAATTGGCTTAGAGAAGTGTCTAAAGCACTCGTATGCATCATCGCCTAGTTAAGGTATTATATAATAAGGAAAACAGTCTATGCACATAACAATGGTTGTTCTCGTCGCGTATGTCTATGCAACATTAAACATTAAACAAACAATATCGCACCTGCCAAAATTGGCAAAGAACCATACAAACGGAGTGTGATGTGATGCGTTGCAACGAATAAGTTTTACAACCCTCCTAGGCAGAGTACCTAAGCGTTGTAGTGTAGTATAGGCAAGACTCGGGAGGTTATTATCGTTCTCTAGAGGAATACTTTGGGTAGGTTCGAATTGTACGTTACTAAGGTCTAAGGATCGAGGGAATACTATTTTTGTGTTTTTATGTTTTTTAAAAAGCAAGTAAAAATATCGGGTTTTGAAGAGTGGGTTGATTAAACTACTAACTACTCCTAAATCTATTCTAATTTTGCAGAAAAGTAAATATGAAAAACTCGTATGGTTAAACAAACTTGTTCACCTAATCATGCACTACTCAATAGTTGTTCTCTCTAATTCTATTGCCCGTCACCCTTGTTAGTGTAATGTGTAAGTATTCTCCTAATTCAGCAGCAGGTTGGTCAAGTCCGATATCTACGTGACAACCTAGACGGTGGTAACCTGTAGACACCCTCACGTCTAATAGTAAATTCACGCGAACTAAATACTTAATTAGGAATCCACCCTTATGGAAAACTAGATATGAAGATCCAGAATGTAAGTGTCCTCTTAACCTAATCACGTTTCCCTATACGTCTTCGCTATGATATAAAGATTAAATAACTAGTTTTCTAGAGCCTAATGTGCACACCACTAACAAGAAGTAATATAAAAAGAGATCAAAAACTAAGTTTCATGCAATCATAAGCAAACACTAATTTAATTTAGTCAAGCATGTTAATTGAAAGCGAAGAACATTTAATCAAACAACACATAGATATATTGAATGATTAAAAAGGTAAAGGGACTTTACGGCAATTGAACATGAAGTAACAATGAGTACACAATGGTTAAAAAACCCTAAAAATCGACTATAATATCTGTTACAAAGGTTCTCCCAAGTTTCCACATGAAAATATGAAAAATAAAGGTTTGTATATATAGAAGTTGGGTCCTGATGACGTCACTAGGGTCACCTGACACCGTCAGCCCTTCGAATCTTCCAACGGCTTCTCTTTATAGGATACTGTGACACCATCACACATCGTAGTGACGTCGTCCCTATGAAATCCTGACGGTGTCAGGGGTGATTTCTGATGCCGTCTCCACGACCTGAGAAGTCACAAAACATCTTCAAAAACAAACATTCTGGGCACTTTTGGTGAAGGCGTCAGAATGGAAGTCGCAAGCTTGAAAAGTTGTATTTTTGTTCAGTTTCTTCCTGAATCGAGCCCAAGTCACGTGCTTTTCCTCCAAATACTTCCCAAATGCTAAAACATCAAAAAGAAACGATTAAGTACATTATTTGGGCATATTTGCATGATTTAAGGGGTTAAATGGCCCCGGAAAAGTGTATAAAATGACACCTCCTCAAATACCCTTACACTTGGGATTTATTTATCTTCGAGCAAATGAGCTTTTCTACCTAGTAAATAGCAAAGTCGAGGGTATTTAACCTACTAAGTAAAGATAATTTATGGCATAACCGGTTTAACCTTGTAATTAAAAGCACGAAGATTATACACTAGCACCACACATAAGTGTTTGGATTCCCTCTTTCACTCGGTGTAATAATGAATTATAAAAATATAGAAAATGGGGAAAATAAACACTCACTACCTGTCATAGCATATAGATTACCATAAGGTTGATAACGGATCAAAGCCTCCACCGCTTTGGCGTAAGCATCTAGGAATTACTATCAAAGAGGTCTTTTAAAGGGTTGTAATGTTAGGTGTAGGTTAAAGGAAACACAGTTAGGGATTATGGGAGAAATTTACTGGTGGCAAGCTAATTATTCACAAGATAACATGTAAAAGGCGTTGCTAAGCTAAGACCCGACAAAAACTAGGATAATTGTACACAATCTACATCAAACTATTTTTTTTCTTTTCTTGACTTTTTCTTGACATTAACATAAGCATGATGGCAGTCCGTATATTCTATCATATTTTTTTGTTTTTTCATTTTTTCGATTTTTTTTTCTTTTTCTCTCTTCTTTTTTGGTTCTTCTTTTTTTTATATACACTTTTGCCCCACAATCTGCTGAAAATAAACAAATATACATGACTCGAGGTTTATAATGAAACCCCTACACTTGAGTTTTTAACTAACTCAATAATATACTAACTAATAACCCGAATTAGCAGGATCAACAAACATGGGGTATATTAAGCACGTATGGGGTAATAATTTGACTTTCTTCCCAATTTCTTCATAAAATAAAAACTACCATGAATCTCAATCGTCCCAAAACTGTATACACTAACAATAGACTCGAATTTGCAACCATGTAATCAAGCAAACAATTAACTAGGGTTAAACAATTGTGATAGCAATATTGTACTAAAAATGAGTACATATACAAGGAAGGCTAAGGCAATTTGGGTGTAACATTTAGTAGGGTGTAAACAATGCTCTTCATTAATAATCCGGAATCCATCGGAAAATTACGAGAACCACGAAAAGGATAGGCTCAGAAGAGTGTACTAGGGGTATCTTCCACTAAAAATGAGAGCATAGCAAGGGTGTGGGAGTAGTCATATCACCAATGAGATCTCATAACCATAACAAATGCAGACTAAAAACAAGGGTTATTCTAATGCCTCTTCTCACTTAGCAAATCCTAATCACACGAATGTGATCTCACTAGCAGTCTCGGGATGCATGGCTAAAGCAAGTTATAGAATCTATAATACTACCAGTACACTCTCATAAGCATTAAAAATGAATGCTTTTATTCCTAAAGATCTAGGAGTGAACCTCACATTTTGGGGGTGGAATTTTTGAGTAGTAGGGTTGTTGTGCTAATCATATAAGTCCTATCCAACGAGATGCTCCAAATACTACAGTTTCACCGATATATGTCTTAATTTTTTTTAAATTTGGGCTAAAATTAACATCCTAAACTATGTTACGGTATATTACACATGTTTTTAAGAACAAAGCAAATGCAAATGCAATTGAAAGAATAATTTCTAAGGCTTTTATTATCCCCTACACTTATTTTGAACATTGTCCCCAATGTTCCACAACTACCCGAAAAACGAATAAAGGGAAGATAAATAAAAAGCGACGAAAACTAATACTCCACTGGTTTGCTCAATATCGGAGAAGAAACGAGATGATCCGGCTAAATCTTCATCCAAGAATCGTCCAAGTGACAATCCAATGAGCTTCTGGACTCTCCTTATCTAATATTACCTGAAAATAAAAGACAAAAACAACTATACCCATTGTAAAATTGACGGTAAATAATATACAACCTTTATTTAATCATAAATTAAATCCTAAGAAAGCAATAAAGATAGAATGTTAGTACTAATGTAATTGTAGTTTTCTACAAGAAATCTAAAAACTTAAAAAATTCTGAAAATTTAACAAAAAATAATTTTCAAAAATTTGAAAAACCGCGAATATCTGCTCTGCTACACTTCTGACGCCGTCAGATATAAACTCTGACGCCGTTACAAACACGTGACAGGTTTTGCGTTTTCGTTTTCTGGAAAACTTTCTGCAAAAATAACCTATTAATTATTTCCTGAAAAATTACTGCATAAACCACAAAGACGGTTAGTACAAACATATGACTCAAACAAACAAAAAAATAAAACATAAAATGTGAATTAACTTAAAATTATCTATTTTACATGTTTGACAAGGTTCTTAAAAACCGGATATTTATCTTACACTTATTTTATGCAAAATACATTTGATTGCAATTAAGATAAGGTTAAAGACAAAACAAAGCATGATCACATATACATCAAACATATAAGACAAATAATAAAGATTAAAGCACACGACACATATAAAATGCATAAAATAAAAAGATTTGGTTGCCTCCTAATAAGTGCTTTTCTGTATTGACGAGTTTTGTAGCTAGACTCGGAGTCATTCTCCTTACGTGACTCCTTATCCACTCGCACTACTACCTCGTCTATTAAGAAATTTAATCATTTTGATCACTCCTTCATCACGCTTATACTCAGGTCCTAGTTTCAAACATTCTGAATAATGAGTCATTCTTTTTCTACTAACATAACCTTCCCTTTTTTCCTTGTCTCATTTACTTGTTACAAAGAAGGGTGGTATGTTATCAGTATTCAAATCTTCTACATCCTTAAACCTTTTCATCTTATGAGGCATTTTAAATGTCACTCTTTCATCATTCTTCTCAAACATAACATTTCCTTCTTCTTTATCATAAATAAGCTTAGACTCTTTTACAAACGGCTTTCCTAATATCATCCTACCTAGATAATGGTCAATGACACTACTAACATCCTCCAGAACAATAAAATCACATCCATAAGTAAAATTACCCACGAAGACCTTTATACCTATAACTCTTCCAACAAAGTTGCAAGTCTTATTGGGGTTTAATGGTTTCTTCCTTGATTTTGATCCTTCATTCATGATCCAATAATAGTGAAGCCTAGACATTATATTAACTGGGAATTCTAGGTCGATGTAAGTTTGTTCATTGACCAAATAACTAATACATGGGATTTGAATATTACTCAAGTTCCCTTTTCTAACTTTAGCTCTAATCTAAGAAGGTCGAGGATTTTTCAAAAGTTATTCATGATATTCTAACTCTTCTCTAGTAGGGAAGGTGTTAAAGTATTCTAAGTCTCTCTCTTCTTCTTCCTCCTCAAACTCATCCTCAATTTCTTTTTACAAATCCTCTTCCCTAAACAACATAGCATATTCGGGCACTCCTTCTAAGCAAGAAGGTTCACAATCGAGAGATCTATCAAATGGATTCGCGTTCTCCATAATGAAAAATGGAATAATAAAATAGAAATTACAAAACAGAAACATAAAGAAAAGATAGATTAAAGAAAGCTAACCTAAAAAGAAAATAAAATCTCACTTGATAGGAATGTAGTGAGTAGACCTAAGCTAGATAGAATCCAAAACCTAGACTATTCCCCGACAGCGGCGCCCAAAACTTGATGCGATGGGTTGCAATGCAGAAGTTTTACAACCCTTGTAGAATACAAGTAATCTCTTAATATTCAAGTAAGAACTAGAGAGATAAAGTGTGGAAGGAAGGATGTATTTTAGTGAAAGAAACTAAAGAACATGAAATGCATTAAGGTAAAAATGAGAATACAACCAACCAACACCCTCTCCAAGGCATGGAGAGGGTATTTATACTACAAGTGTGGCTGGCCATGGGCCTTGTAAGGCTTTCCATGAGCCTTTGGGCCATATTAGCTTATAAACAAAACATTGACTAACTACGGGCTTTGACTAGTTAATATTGGAAGTGACCGAGACTTTTCTTGTTCCTAATAATCTCTCCCTAAAGGAGGTCACTCCAATTTACAAAAAATTAATCTTAGCATACTATGCTTTATCTTTAGTCTTCAGCTCGTAGTCTTTAACTTCAATCTTTAACTTGTGAATTGTTGTAGTGATCTTTGACTTTAGGCTCTTGTTCCTTTATCTTGACTTGTTTGTGAAAAATGTGATCTTAAGCATCTTGAGATCATCAACCAAGCATAATCTCTTCGCCATCTTGTAAACTTTGCCATCTTGTAAAACTTGTGACTTTGAGACCGATATGCTCATACCATTCTTGATTTGATAACTTGAAAGCTGTAATGATGCATCTTTCTCAAAGTTTTTTAGCTTTAACACTTCATCGCTTCGAGAAGGACGTACGGTATTAGAGTAGCGGAAATCTTGAAACATGTACTTGAGCTTTCATGATGTCTTTATTGTCGAGTCGGGTTTTGAGCATTGGTTATGTATACGTTGAGACATGAACTGGATCTGAGGGTACCTTCCTACCTCCATCTTAATGTCTGCATTAAAACATTTAGCATAAAGCGGGGGGACGATGAGGCTTTGTCATTCGCCACGTGTTTGGTTGGAGTAACCTTCGAAATCCAGTGAGGATCGGCTGGTACAGGTAGTTTCAATATAAGATAGTTTAATCTCATTGACAGGATTTCCTGTGAAGTATTAGAATCTTTCTAACACATATGTTATTAGATTACATCACAAACTTCCGCTCTGTTCTCATTACCGGAATGTGCTCAAATAGCAGACAGCACGATAAGAGTGAACCAGTGGTTTACTGTCTTACCGATTAAATAGGAATATTGTTTTAAAATTCATCGACGTATCACTTGCAAAAAGGGGTTTGGTGACACATCGAGAGTTTAAGCAAAGTTCAGAAAATTTATTATTGTCGATCCATAACTGGGAACAGTTTGTTTCATAAAAGATTTCCACAATTGGTGCTTTCCAGTTGTCATCAAGTTTGATTATAGAATCGCACAAGTCACCTACCATGAGCTTGTTTCATGTTGGCTCAAGCAGGATTTCCATCTTCACTGTGAATAATATCACTTGGATGTTCTGGTAAAATCACAAGGATAATGCGTAGGACTCTTAACATATATCTTGTTATTCACATTATGTGACTTAGCAAGCATAATTTGACAAGTGTCCAAATGAGATTTATGGATGATCTCTTTTGGCTCTAGACTCAATAGTGCACTTTGTTTTTAGTGATCAGAGATTGGAGCAGACTGCCACCTTTTCAATATCAACTAACTCGAAGTGAGAAAGTTGATAGAAATGCATGTAATCTCTGTGAGAAATGAAACAGGAGTCTGTTGAGAGACCTTGAGTGGCTAGGGAGGGTTGTACATAGCGTCACTAGGTCCATGACTGTCTTCAATGTCAGACAACAACTTAGTGTTTCTGACAGATTATGTATTGACCCAGTTTCTGCCTAAGTGTATGGAGGGCTTCTTTCTTTTCAACCTTTATCCTTATAATTCTTTTTCATTCTTCAACCCCTTCAATGCTTACCGAGACTTCAAAACTGACACCTTGTTGGGTTTGTTCCAGTGTTAGCTCCATCTCAGTCGGCATTATTCCCGATTCTTACGTTTTCTCCTTTTGTATCATACCTAAGGACCTCTACAATATTTAGTGGATATCCCTGGGTAGATCCCTTCGGTTCTGGCTGGATCATGGGATTTGAATACCTATGCCTAACCACCTTATAACTCCATAAATTTAAGTACATGGTCGGTCTTTTGGGTATTCCATCACAATCAAAACCAAAATCATTAAAAAGTTCAATCAAAGTGTTTGATATAAATATCAAAAGAATTACACTTTGAGAGGTTTTCATCATCACTAAAAGTGTTAGGTTTATGAAAAGTGTCGATTATGTGGTTTTATTATATTTTGTTATTAGACTTTATTTTGTTTAGTTTAATATAGCTTGTAATAAGGTTTATTATGCTTTAAGTAAGAAATAGCATAATAACCAAAGTTAGGGACTAGTATTTGGACAAGTTAGGAATATAAGGAAGGGAAGCCTCCTCCCATTGCCTATAAATAGCCCTCTATCTTCATTAGAGGGTGATGCTCTTTTAACCAACTTTATTTTCCCTCCATAATATATTTGAATTTTTCACTTTACTTTGCTCTTATTCTCTCAATCTTTCATGTTGACTATGATTGATTCTAAGAATTATGTCGACATTAAAGTGGTATCAATGCCAATTAGAGAATGTTTGTGTGCTTGATTTTGTGCCGTATTTATGTTCGACCGAGAATTCAAGAAATGAATGGATTTCCGATTTCGATGAGTGCTTATTGAGGCACGTTTCGATGATTGATTTTGGCTGTAGATTTCGAGTTTTTCGGACGTATTGTGTTCTGGAACTATTCATTTCATTCTCGGTAAGTGTGGATTTTGATTTTTCGGTAGAAGCTTTGACATTTCTCGTAGCGTGGTTTTGAGTTTCGGAAGATTTTTTTTGTAAATTTTAGCAATTTCAGTATGAAAATCAGTGTAATAGATATATTCGATTTTTTTGGGTTTATATCAAAAGTCTTTTATTCAGGTATTCGGTACTTAACTCACTCGGTTTTATCGAGTTTGTTAAGTTCACAATTCGGTTCCATCGAATTTGGAGATTTAGGGAATAGTTAATAAGTATACTAGGGTAATATGCGTTACAAGATATTTGACACTTCATTTCAAGTTTTCGTGTTTTGTAAAGTGTTAAATAGTTTTTCAAGATTACAAATCCGCAATCAAATTCGTTTATCGAATTTGAGTTTTTAGAACAATTGGATTATCTAGTCATCATAAAATTCGGTTTCATCGAATTTGTGGTTATTAATAATTCATAACTGTTGGATTTTAACAATTTAGGCTTACCGAGATTATAGTGAATAGTGTTACCGAATTTAAGTAGTTTGCAAGTTTATCGAGTTTTTTTTTTGACAGGTTTTTCTGAGTTTGATTGTGTATTGTCTCGAGAAGGGTATTCGTTTTCCCGATTACTTGTTGTCAGTGAACAGTGTTAACCGAATTTTGATTACTTGTTACCGTGTTTGGATATTTTCGCAAAAAACCCCCCCCCTCTCAATCTCATCATGTTCGTCCTAAAAAGATCCAATCTTTGAATCTTAAGACATGTCGACATCCAAAATATACCAACAATCCCTCGCTGAAGCCAGTTCTGAGACTAGGCCACCTATGCTTGAAAGGGGTAGTTACATACCTTGGGCGAGTAGATTCAAATGATTTCTTAATCGCAAGAGGGAAAACCGAGAAGTGGCTTCTCAAAAGCACTAGAAAGAGGGCCCATTTAGTGTGTTTGGAAAATCACCCTACTAGTTCAATATATACCAAGGTTTCATGAAGTAGAGGTATCTTCCAAGAGATGATACTAATTGTACTATGATTCGGAAATGTGAACTCTCAATTTGATTCTTCTTTTTTATTCCTTAATGAGATATTTTTACAATTCTGTGGATTCATGTAAGTTACGGCCAAGGAAATTGTGGGATCGTGTTGAAACGTTTGATGAGGGGAACTTATACCTAAAACCAAGTGACAGAGAACGTGTTTACAAATGATTTTGTTCCAATTTGTTGTGAACCAGGAGAGTCACTAGTTTCTGTTACAATCATTTTGCTCAGTTATGAATGTTTGGAACGAAAACAACATGAAGTTTCAACTGTTTCAGTTAACGCAAAGTTTCTGATTAGTTGCCAATCTCGAATGGTGAATATCGTGACTTAGTTAGTTGGCTAAGAAATTTGACAGTTGATTCGTGTGTGATCTTTTTGATTATCTTTACGCATTTGGAGAAAATTGGGTAATGATTCATGGCAAAGAAGTTAGAAACAGGTCTCATGAATACTTTGTGTCTAGTTGCAACACACGGGTCCATCTTCCAGAAACAACTCTTCTTATTATGTGACACATCCTCCATCTGTAGTTGATTATGAAGAAGAGTCATGTGCAGGATGATGTTCACAACCCATTTGAAAGCATCCCTTGAATCTGCTATGTTGTTACTTGCCAAAGCTCATTACTAAAGAAAGTTCTCTAATCCAGAACTAAACAGCGTCTTCGTGCTTCGTTCTTTTTACTCTGGAATTTCTAGCAGTCGCTTCATAAGGTGATACGGTGAATATTCAAAGCGAAAAAATTCTGGTAATGTTGGAAGATTATTAATAGACGGTGCATTATGTTCATGAATGAATGTTGTTGAGGGAATGAATGCTACATATGGGACTGCAAAATGTTCTAAGGGATTGTTGTCGAACTCTCGACTCCAGGCACTTACTTTAACGCGGTCCAAATGCTATATAGAACTGCGGTTGGAAAGAAGGTCATTATGCTAGGAACTTGTCCCAGAAGCCAAGGGCGGGGCGAGGGGTTAGTTCGTGATTCGAAGTATTTCATAGAGCAAATGTTGTTGGCAAAATAGGATGAAGCCGGTGGAATTCTTACTAATGAGCAGAATGATTTTCTCTTTGCTGATGCTTCAAGGATGGAAGAAATTAAAGAACTTAGTGCAGAATACCTTATGGCTTAATGGCCCAGGAACGTCAACAGCTGTTCAAATTCTGATGATGAGCCAAGCTATGAGTCTGCCTTTGTAAGTGAGGTACAATCTTCATCCATCAATGAGAATGATGAACAAATGTATCCAACTCATAACCATGGATAACAATTATCTAAAAGAATTTCTTGAAGCTGATGAAAGGGCATAAAACCGTGTTCAAAAAACATAGCTGACTCTCAATTGTATCGTGATCGATGATATTATTCGAGATTCGAAAAACAACGAAATGAGTTGATTTCAAGAGGTCAAGTGAGTTTCCAAACAGAATAATGAGAATTAAACTTCAATTTAATTTTAAAAAGTAAAAATGAGTGAAATCGAAGGATAGTATCATGATACTATCTTGATCTTGAGGAAAAATGAAAATGAATGTTGATATGTTTTTGAAATGGTAATTCTTTACTAAGCAATGTTAGTGCTTGGTCAAAACCATGGTCTGCTTTATGATCAACAATTAAAAAATGGATTTCGGGTGTATTCGATCTCCTTTTTACACTTCTCCCAAGCAATTCTTCAGGAGTGGTCCATAAAGCTATATGTTGCATCAAGGACCGGGTAATATGAAATCCTTTGAGTGTGGAAAATGAAGGATCCATTTGTTGATGCGAACAAACAAAATTGTTGGACAAATGATTACCAACAAATTAATGCGCATTTATATGACCGGTGCTTCCTCAAAAAGAATCATTATGTTGAGTCAAACATGTTCTTCATCTCTCTTATAACTCAATTGTTAAGATTCTGGACAAATAAAGAACAATGCCATAGTGAGATACCTTTGATCAATGGATTATTCATATAAAAGTTGGATTTGAAAGTTTATTGATGTTATGATAAAACAGAACAGTAAAAAGGGGGCTATGCATGTTTTTACATCACGGGAACCGAGATAGTCTAATAATTTTGTCGAGATCTCAAGTTAAACCACTTTCTTAATGAATTACGCTGGATTATCTTTGATGGCTTTCAGAATATCTTTCAAAGGGATATGACAATGAAATGAAAGATGCGTTTGAGCAAATGATGTCTATCTGATGAGAATTGAAAGGCAAAATGATTTGTAGAATGATAACTTTTGGGAAGATCACGCTCAAACATGAATATTGTGCTATGTGTGTTGGTTAAACCTATGAATGTGTTGATAAGACTTACAGATGACTTGAGAACAATCAAAAAGTAATCTTTAGAGATTCAAGAGGTTGAAAGTAAGATAAAAATTCTTGAGACAATATGTTCAATGATGTGAAAAACAAGTGTTGATTTGAGTTAAACTGGCAACATGAAAAAGGAAAATAAAATTTAAATGGGATTCTGTCGAAGAATAAGAAACTCAAAACCTCTTGATTTCTCTTGCGTTTTCTAGAAACAGAATCTTGAGGATGGAACGTGTGATCTTTGGATTATTTAATGTACAATCATTTGTTAAAGAGACGAGATAATGCCATAACTGGAATATAAAAAGCGCTCTTTCGTTTTTAATCTACACAAAGACAGTCTCAACTCTAAAAGGAATAATGGATGACTTTAATTACTCATGTCTTGAAGAATACTTATGCATATGGTGCTGATTCGTTGCTGAGAATCAAGAATATTTTAGTTCTACCATATCTGAGTTGAAAGCTAGAATGAAAAATGGTGAAAATGGTAAGTCTGTGAATACTAAGTTTGACAAGACACATGGTTCTCAATCTTTTCTTTGTGTCACACCCTTAAATAAAAATGCTTCTCAAAAGCAGACGGTTGTTTTAAAAACAAAAGAAAACCATGTTGAGTCAAAACCAGTCACTTTACAGACTTCACATAACAAACAAACAGGGACACATCAAAACACAAATGTCATTAGCCCTGGAATGTACAGAGTTGTCACACAACAAGAATCACAAACAAACAAGACTAAGAATGTGTTATCTTCTACAGGAATGAATGCTACATCTAGTGTTAAAAGACCAAAGAGTAGAGATTCACATGTCAAGACCAGTGTCTTAGATGTCTCTAAGAATGAAGCAAAGAAAGAAGCAGTTTATGTTAGGAAAAATAAGCAAACAGATAATACATTTGCTAAAGTTGTGTCAAACAAGGAGAATGTAATTGATGTTGCTGTTGCAAACGCTTCTAAAGCGAAAACTTTGTTATGTGTTTCTTGTATGCAAAGTGTGCTTATTCCTTGTCATGATAAATGTGTTGCTAAGCATAAATTGAATGTGCGTTCGAATGCTCGTAGAACCTTCTCTGTTAATTCTAGGATACCAAAATCTTCTGAAACTACTTTTGTAGCTCCTAAGACTAGGTTTTCTGAGAAAGCGACACAATCTAAGACTTTAGATACTACTTCTGTAGCTTCCAAATCTAAGATTGATGAAGCAAGTGCATCAAAAGCTAGAGATAAGGTTTCTAGTGCGTTTAAGAAAAAGAAAAGAAACATGCATGATAAACCATTAAGCCCATTCATGCTAAACAAGATTCGGACAAGTAGTTTATGGCAAAAATAGTTTGAATCACAATCAAATGTTATGTGGACACCTGTTAACACAAAGCCACATGCTCATACTAATCCTTCGAATACGAAACCACTGGTTTCAGTTAAGAGATGGATAGTCAAGCCCAGTTGTCCATGTGTTAGCTCTTCTTGTGTTGCAGGTAGTCCAGATCGTTCTATGGATTGTTGAAAGTGGTTGTTCAAAGCATATAACGGGTGATCATTCACTATTGAGAAACTTCATTGAAAAGTTTATGGGAATCGTTCGCTTTGGAAATGACAACTTTGCAGCAATTACAGGCTATGGTGATTATATACATGGCAATATCACTATTTGTCATGTATATTATGTTGAAGGTCTTGGACACAATCTTTTTAGTGTTGGACAATTTTGTGATGGAGATTTAGAAGTGACTTTTCGTTTTAAAACATGTTATGTTTAAAATCTGGAAGGAGATGATTTGCTCACAGGTGGACGCGATTCAAATTTATATACCATCTCCATTTCAAACATGGCTGCTTCTTCACCCATTTGTCTAATGTCCAAAGCAACTTCAAAAAAGTCATGGTTATGGCATCGACGACTGTCACACCTTAATTTTGGCACCATAAACGATCTTACCAAACTTGACTTGGTTGACGGTTTACCAAAGTTCAAATATGGCAAAGATCATCTTTGTTTTGCTTGTGAAAGAGAAAAAAGCAAGAAAGCTTCTCATCCATCTAAATTGATTCCAAGTGATTATTCCAAATTGGAATTACTTCATATGGATTTGTGCGGTCCAATGAGAGTAGCTTCGATCAATGGAAAAAAGTATATTCTTGTAATAGTGGATTATTTTTCTAGATTCACGTGGGTTTATTTTCTTCGTTCAAAAGACGAAACTCCAAAGATCATCAAGAAATTCATTGCTCAAGAAATTCATTGCTTAAGCTATGTTGAATTTCAAACGCCAAAGTTTGCAAGATTCGGACTGAGAACGGCACTAAATTCAAGAACTGCAACTCTTACATGCTCAGCAAATGCAAACTCCTAAAGTTAAGGCATTATGCAACAATTTTCAATGTGCTCGCAACCTCTGCAAAATGGAGTAGTGGTTATGAACGACGTAATCGTTACTTGTAAACACCCATTTTTACAAGGATGCGCGGAGAAGATAATCTAGGGTATTACTTCATGGATTACAAACAATCATATCATAGAAAACACTTTAAAAGAGCGTTGTTGGAAAAAATTGTAGTTAGCATTTATTTATAATCAGAGTTTTTAAAAAATGCAGAGGTCACAAATCTAAAATACATCTTGTTTGAATAATAACAGTTAGACATCTTCGAGCCCATGCTACTCCGTACCGCAACTTGCTCAATTACTGAGTATAAAACATGCTATAAAATGGGGTCAACACAAAGGTTGAGTGAATTTATAGGTTTGAAATTGGTAATAGTTGAATACCTAGTGATAGTGTAAATACTGGTTATTGCAGGGATTAATTATCATGGAGAACATTTTTAACATGGAGAATCGTTATTATCATGGGAGAAAAATATTTTCACCCTAAACTCTTGAACACATTAGTGATATTTAAAGTGTATGGGAGTTATTACCCATGAGTTATAAAGATGATATAGGAGTATTACCCAAGAGTACATTAAAGAATATTGGGGAGTTATATTAACAAAGGAAGGACATTAAAGGAATATTGGGAGATAGTACCCAAAGAGGACATTAATGATATTTTGGGGATACTACCCTTTAGATTTTTCATGTACTTAGGCAATAATATATCAGGATAGCATATAGTTTAGAAAACACTTGCATTCATGATTTTATAGTAGGTGTCACGGGTTTATAAGATATGTGAGATTATGAATTCATTAAGTCTTTGAAAAGTAATCACATTGTTATAAGATAAATGAGTATGTAAAAGAGTTTGTAACAAGCATGTATCCCCCTTGCGGGTTTATAAAAACTTGTAAATAAGTTAAGGCGAGTTTTATGAACTTCACCCGGTAGGTAGATGTAATAAATATTCTGAAATGAAAGCTGACGACCTTATCACAATCTTAACCGGGGAATGTTGATTATAATTAAAATGATTAGTAAACAGCCACGTCAACAACCTGAGAATATATGTCATAGTCTTCGAAGATTTGTAATTTAGAACTTTTAGTTTTAAGAAGTTATGAGTTTGATTGAAGAGTTTGGAATTATTGTATCACCGTTCGGGCCATCATATATTCAGAAGTCATTCAGTAAACGTATTTGAGGAGCTAGGGCACTTTAAATCGTAAACCCAACAAAACCAGTCAGAACTTAATATCCAAAATGATAAAAACTCCTTAATATGAAGCTCCCTAGTATTGTGATATGATATCATCGGTTTTAAGTATTTTATTCAATATCTGGAAAAGTTAAGCACGAGAAGCGTTAATTAAAGTTACGTTAGGTGATGTTTTGAATATGATTTTACACTTTTTCAAAATGTTACATTTTAGACCTTGGGGTTTGGAAAATTGCAATTAGGCCCTTGGAGTTTGCATTTTTACGACTTTGGTCCTTCAAGTTTTAAAGATATACCAAGTAAACCTTGTACTTTGATGAGGGAGAAAAGTAGACATATAGACCCTATAGGTTATAACTTTGATAAATGACCACTTTTAGGCCTTTTAGTTTATATAGTTTCTGAAAGTTACGATATTATACCCTGGCATGGATTATAATTACAAAACATGTCCAAATTGTCATGGCAAATTAGTTTACATTTCATTAGTCATTTAAAAGTTATATTAAACTAAATATTGATGTTTTAAGCAACACAAGTTATAATTAAAATAAACTATTCGTTACGCTAGGTAAGCAAAACGGGTCAATTTAGGGTTTCAAAACGTAAACGCTGGGGATTTTAAGTTCAAATTCCTTCATAATCAATAAAGTTGGTTATTTTAACATTAGTTAGGCATGATTATGGATGATTAAACAAGATTTATCAGCTATTAACTTTTAGTTTAAGAAAACGCGAAATTAGGGTTTCGGGTGTACAGTTTTGGATCAAAATGGAAAATGAGCATGAATTGAGTTATGAAACTTTAACAAGAGTATATTTAGGATCATATGAACATTATAAGGGTGTAGTAGCAGAAGTAGAATATTCAAAACCTGGGTTTGAGCTTCAATGATCAATCCAAAAAATGTTGAAATGGGTCGTTACTTCGGGTAGTATTTCAACCTCGTGAGCCTTGTATCTTTACTCCGGGGCTTCAATTTCTTCAGGGATTCGCTTCTCGACCTTCTTTAATGATCCTAGGATCATATGGGAGCAAAGGATTGCTGCCTTATGGGTTTGAGAGAGGAGATGGATGGTGCGAGTTTGAATGAAAACTAGAGGGCTCTATTTATACTTGAAATCACCAAGGGTGCTAAGCAAGCTTCAAGATCTGTTGTTGGACATGTGTACATGCTATCTACTGATGTGTGAAGTCTAGATGAGGAGTCATACAAGCTAGAATGGTAGAGTGATGTGTTGGATAGCCCTTATGCTTGCCGGCTTATATGGCTAGAGAAAAAGGAGATGTGGCTCAATTTGGGTGCAAGAGAAGTGAAGAAAGCAAAATATCTTTAGGAGGTAGCTGTAAGCTGCTTATGTATGCATGTGCATGAGTTAATTGCAAGAAAAAGGCCTCAAAATGGGTAAGAATTTCAAAAAGGGGTCGCGGGTTGGTTTTTGGGGTTTTATGGTTCGAACTCAGTTTTGGCTTCTATTCCGATGAGCATTTGATTAAGGAATGAGAGAATTTGGTCCTAAATCTGATATAGAAGGTAGTTAAATATAGATTAACAATTGGTTTGGGTTTTTAAACAGGTTAGAATTGAGAAATGGGGTCACAGTTCAACTAGGGGGATTGTTTAGGGTTTTCTTGACTTTCTGGTTTTATATTTTGCATACTCTTGATTAGGAATATGGACTTCCAGATTCCTAGAGCTTAAATAAAGTATTATTAATGATATTTGATCATTGGTTTTAGTTAAAATAGGTCGAAATTAAAAGAATAAGCCGTAGCTTGGAATTAGGGTTCATATAAGACTTTTAGGGTTTTCTAGCTTTTTAATTCTTGTACATTGTTGAAGAAAGGATGGTGATGATGGATAAAGGTTTTGTAAAACTCATTTTTATAGGTTTACATGAACTCTTGGTTGTCTTACTTGATAATGAGATGGTCTGAAAATGAGTAAAAGGAGGTCAAAAATTACATTTAGGTTTTCAAATTAGGGTTTCTGGATTTGTTTCTTGTATAATTGAAGTAGAATGATGAAATGATAATGGATTATGATTGAGAATGTTGTAATTTATGTTATTATAACTTATTTAAGTATTGGTTTAGGTTTACAATGGATAAAAATCAAGAAACGGGTCATGGTTCAGAAACTAGCTCGGTTTTAGGGTTTAGGATTTTGAATTAGGGTTTTAAGAGTAAAAATGTGTATGAAAGTTTATGAATAGAATAATTAGGGTTTACACATTGTATATTGAGTGTAGTAGCTTGTACACAAGTGATGGTGAAGAAATTAGAATGAAAACGGAGGTAAAACGGCTATTTTAGAGATCATGCTTAATGACTTGTACATTGAGCTTTTAGAGATTTGTACTTTGAGTTGAAGGGATTTTATATTTCAAATGAGATCTTATATTGCTTGTACATATGCTTTAGTAGCTTGTGCATTCACTTTAGGGGTTAACCCTTCCATGAGATTAGGGTTTAGGGCATCCGATAATGGTTTAAAGCCCGTTTTGATATGATGTTGCAAATGGTACCTTATAGGAATAATGTACCTTGTAATAATGATATTATGATATTGATTTGACATGTTATGATGTTTGCTTGACATATATGAAGACAGGATTACCATAGATAGGTTGCGTGAGCTCGTCTACTTTAGTTATGCAAGTTACATGACATACTGAGATAAGTAATGTAATAAAGCAAAAAATTTCCCCGTATAATTGTGATAATAGTAAAATAGGTTGATGAAAATTCTTGGGTTGTTATACCGAACCATCTTGGTATGTTAGGGGGTTGAGTTTAAATTCTTCATTGTGGTTTACATCAAACTCGAAAGTAGTATTTGATGAAGTTGGCATCTTTGGAATGTAAGAAGTGTTAATTGAAATCAATGTGTTAAAAATATGTAGTTGTATACTTATCTATATATAATAATTGCAAATCATAAAGTTGATAAGTTATTTTGTTTTTTAAATATATCAATTTTTTATTGTTACACACTAGAATAAGGACATCACATGCTATAAACAATTATAAAAAATTGTTTCTTAGTAATTAGTCAAATAACTTTTTTACACAAGAGGGTTTTCTTTGATTCTCGTTTTTGTTTGTCTCATCACTGTGATGCTCTGCAATGACGAGTGGGGATAGCTCCACCCGAGAAACGTACACATGTAGTCGGTTATGATGAGTATACATGAGTATCAATGGTCCCGACCAGTCTTCATCTGGCGTACTCTAATATCGTAAAGAATCTCTATTCATTTAACCTTTAAAAGTCAACAACAAATATAAGAATGCTATCCACCATCCTTGTCAAATTTTCAAACCTAGTGGTAGGGGGGGGGGTGAAATCATTTGACAATGTTAAGAATTTTATGTATTTCCTTGTTATTATGTTGCAGAATATAACAGAAAATTTTAGAATACGGAGATCATGGAATGAGTAATGTTAAGGAATGATTATGAATTTGTAAGAGAGGTGCTAATCATGTGAGATACAGATTTGGAAATGAATAGATATTGAAGGTAATAATGTTTGTACAAACGGATTGAAAGAAACTTGTTTGTACGAATTTTTATACTTAAGCCTACTTATTATAATTAGTCACTTCATAAAAGAAGGCGTTCAACTCCTTGTAACTGAGAATTTTATAAATATCATGATTTCAGAGATATATCATTTCCTTATTCAATGAAGAAGTAACCTAATTTCATTTCAATAAGATGTCATAAATCGTCATACTAACATAAAAAACACGATATGGTAATGTGTAAAATGATTATGAACATGAATGGTTAATAATATTGAGATTTTTGATTGTACTGACTCCCATAAAAAACGCGGATGATAATTTATTTGTGAAGGTAATGAGGAAGTAATTTAAGAGTTTGAACATAATAGAATCGATGGAATTGACAAATAATGTCGAGTTTTGATATCATCAGATAACAAGATGTAACGGAATCATCATTTTATTATTTCATGGATAGCTTTACATATGAAACTCTAAAAGAGTTAATACTTATGCTACGTATCTCGTAGTAGTAACAAACGACGAGGATTGATGATTGGGGTTTTTAGATTGAAGAAGATTCTGATGAGAGTTGAATATCCTAGAGAGTTGTTTTTAGGGTAGAAATCCTAAAGTGAACAAAAGTAAGATTGGCTCTAAGTGTGCTTTCTTGTGGCCTTGTTATTTTCTTTTGAGCACTGATTCGCGTAATGTTCTTTCTTTCCACATGCATTACAAGTTATGGATACCGTTTGTAGATTAGTTCTAGTGGTTGATCTTTTGTTTTTGTAGTTCTTGGTCAGATGTCCTATCCTGTTGCAAGTCCGACACTTGACAGTACAAGGACCTATATATGAACTTTACATATGAAAAAGAGTTGATACTTATGTTACATGTCTCGAGATTTAGTTGAGAGATTGAGTAATGTTGGAAAATAGATGTGGATATTTAGCACGAATTTGATCTTCACGTTCCCATGTAAATTCAGAGTTTCATCTTACTTTGACTATAGGGATGCATCTTCATCTTAGTTGCTTGATTTCTCAATCCATAATCTCCACTGATTCTTCCATATAGTTAAGTTTATCATCAAGCCAAATTTCTTTCTTTGGAATGATGAGGAATTTGTCACATAAGCTTTTCTTAGAAACGTGAGAAGTACCGTTGTCTGTTTTCGATGAGCACTGACTTTTGTAATGCCCTTTCTCTCCACAGGCATGACAAGTTACAGATACTGATAGCAGGTTGCTTCCTGTGGTTGGTCCTTTGCTTCTGCAGTTCCTGGTTAGATGACCCACCTTGTTGCAATTTTGACACGTGACAGTGTAAACTCCTGTGTGATGCAGGGTGCATCTTGTACATAAAGGGTGGTTTCCATGATAATCTTTCACAGGATAAGTCCTAATAGTTTCTTGTCTTCTATGCTGCTGTTGGTGGTAATCATTGTTATGGTTGTTTTGTTGTTGTTGTCTTGGTAGTTGTTGTTTTTGCAAATGTTGGAGTGGTTATTGTTGTTGTGTTTGGGATAGTTGTTGTTGTTGGTAGTGTTTCCTCTATCTTCAAACTTTCTTTTGTTATTGTTGATTCCTTCTCTTGCTACTGGAGTTCCGCTTGTCCCGATGTTCTTATTAGGATTACTAGCACTTACCATTGATGCAGCTTGTGCTTTCAGAGCTGAGGAAATGCCATCATTAATTAGTTGCCGGATGGCAGCTAAAGTTATGGCTGGTGTTTCAGATGTTGACGTCCTTTTGGGAGGCATTCTATCAACACAAGATAACGCGTAGTAAGAATGACATCACAAGTTTTGAAAGGTAATACTTAAAAGAAAATGTGATGCTTAAAATGCTTAAAGAGAAATGCTTATTTTTGAATTTTAAGCACTTAGGGGTTATGGTATGATTCATGAAGACGGAGATAATGACGCAATTGGTGGAAATGATGATGAAAGAGCGATAAGTTGGAAACAATAAGATACGAAACGGGATTGCCTTTATAAATAACTTGCCTTCTTACTGTACATAGTCAAGATTTGACAAGCGTTTTTATTTATACCACACATCCCATGGCTAGGATAAAGTTATAACTATTCTAAGTTGTTGATTTAAGCGGTAGATGACATCCTAAGGATCCTCCTGATCTGTTTGGTAACGAGCTTGGATTTTCTCAATGATTTGTTCAAGATCGAAATAAAAGTTCAAGATCGGAATTTCTGTAGTAAGGAAAGGCAATCTTATCCTTTTGCCCTAACTGCTTCTTTTGAAGTTTGATAATCTGAGTACGGATTTTCTTGAGTTCAGTCTTCAGTTCGTTACCATTTATACGTCCTTCTTCCATTCTCTCAATGCGGTGAAGATAGAGTTCGTCTAAATAATTCAAGATATGATGTTTCAGATACATCTTATCTGAACATTTTTCTATTTCAAATACCTGAGGAAGGGTAGGAGTATAAACTAAGGAAGATAGTGATACCAAATTACAAGTTTGACTCACGTAGTTAAGGAAGAAGATGAGGAACATATTCGCTTCTTAGGTGGTAATAGTTCTTCAGGAATAAAGAAATATTGAGGATTAAATAGTAGTGATGGTGGTAATATCGGAGATGGAGTCAAAATAGCTGGTGAAGTAATAGGATCTGGTGATGAAATAGGTGATTCCTTAGCATAAAATGCTTGTACGTCCTTCAAACAAGGATTATTGTAGAAAGATGAGAATACTGGTGGGATCATATTATCTATAGAGTTTTCTGAAGAGTTAAAAGAACTGCTTCCTGATGAAGCTGGGAAATAATCTGGTGAAACCGAAGTATAGTTAAGAATATTCATAGAGGAAAAAGCATCCTCAATATCGGAAGTAGAGCGGTTAGGAGAAGACATCGTTCTGTTAACAACCCCGTCGTAAATAACATAAGTTATTTATATAATAGTATAATAGATATGTATCTTTACATACTTGTTCCGGAATGTAGTGGCACGGAGGACTTTGATGGCTGAAAAAGAAATGTGGTTATAGTTAAGGTTTTGACCTTGTTCTCTATAACCATGGCGCTGATACCAATCTGTAACACCCCCATTTTTACAATATAGCAGCGGAAGCTAATCTGGGGTATTACTTCATGGATACAACAATCATAATCATAGAAAACGACTCAAAAGAGACGTTGTTGGAAAAATTTAGTTATCATTCATTATAATTAGAGTTTTTACAAAATGCAGGTCCCAAAATCTAAAACATCATGTTTGAATGATAACAGTTCAGCCATCTTCGAGTCCATGCCACTCCGTACCGCAACTTGCTCAATTACCTGAGATAAACATGCTAAAAAGGGTCAACACAAAGGTTGAGTGAAATCAGGTTTAAAAATGTAATAGTTAAATACAAGATATCATAATTGGAAATGTTGGTATTGCAGGAATAATCGTTATGAAGAACATTATTGTCATAGTGAACAGTATTATCACCTTAAACTCATGAATCACATAAAGAGATATTAAAAAGATATTGGGAGATATTACCCAAAGAGATATTAAAGAGATATTGGGAGATACTACCCAAAGAGACATTAAAGAGATATTGGGAGATACTACCCAAATAGTTATTTCCATGTACCTAGGAAATAATATATCAGGATAGCATATAGTTTAGCATAAACACTTGGCATTCATGATTTTATAGGTAGGTGCACGGGTTTATAAGATATTGTGAGATTGCTGAATTCATTAACGTATTTGAAAATTAATCACATTGAAATAAGATAAATGAGTTGTAAAAGAAGTTTGTATACATGCACGTATCCCCCTGCGAGTTTATAAAACATGTAAAATAAGTAAAGGCGAGGTTATGAACTTCACCTGCTTGTAGATGTAATTAATTCTTCCAAATGAAAGTGAGACTTATCATAATCCTTATACAGGGAAGGTTTGATATAGCAGAATGATAGTAACAGCCACGTTCACACAACTGAGTAGAATATGTAAGTCTTAGGAAGATTGCTACTGTTTGTTTTAAGAGTTATGAGTTGATTGAAGAGATTTGAAAATTATTGTATCACCGTTCGAGCCATCATAATTCAGAAGTCATTCAGTAAACGTTTGAGGAGCTAGGGCACTTTAAATCGTAAACCCAACAACTCAGTCAGAACGTAATACCAAGATGAAACCTCTTAATATGAAGCTCCCTAGTATTGTGGTACAATATAGCTTCCGGATGATCAGTTTTAAGCGTTTTATTCAATATCTGGAAATGTTAAGCACGTCAAGCGTTTATTAAAGTTATGTCTGGTAAGGTTTAAAACATGATTTTATACTTTTTTTCAAAATGTTACATTTTAGACCCTGAGGTTTGGAAAATTGCAAGTAGACCCCTAGGGTTTGCATTTTTACGACTTTGGTCCATCAACTTTGAAAGATATACCAAGTAAACCTTGGACTTTGAAAAGTGACATAATAGATCCCTGGAGTTATAACTTTGATAAAATGACACTTTTAGTCCTTTTAGTTATAAGTTTCTAAAAGTTACGATATATACCCCTTGCATGGATTATAATTACAAAACATGTCCAAATTGCCATGCAAGCTTATTTTAACATTTCATTAGACATTTATAACTTATAATAAATTAAAATATGAAGATTTAACGCAACACAAGGTTAAAATAACGATTCGTTAAGCTAGTAAGTAAAATGGGTCATATTAGGGTTTCAAAATGTAAACGCGTGGGTTTTAAGTTCAAATTCCTTCATTAATCAATAAAGTGGTTATATTAATATTAGTTAAGCATGTTAGGATATATTATAACAATATTTAGTCATTATAACATTTAGTTTTAAGAAAAACGCAAAATTAGGGTTTCGGGTATACAGTTTTGGATCAAAATGGAAAATGAGCATGAATTGAGTTATGAAACTTTAACAAGAGTATATTTAGGATCATATGAACATTATAAAGGTGTATTAGCAGAAGTAGAACATCCAAAACATGGGTTTGAGCTTCAATGATCAAAAATGGTGGAAATGGGTCGTTTCGGGTAGTATTTCCACTCGTACGCCTTGTATTTTTACTCCGAGGCTTCAATACTTCAGGTTCGCTTCTTGAACTTCTTTAATGATCCTAGGATCATAAGGGAGCAAAATATTGCTGCCAATTGGGTTTGAGAGAGAAGAGATGTGGTGCGAGTTGAAATGAACACATAAGGCTCCCATTTATACCTAAATGAAGCATAGATGACTAAGGAAGCTTATGAATCTGATATAGGACGTGTGTAACAGCTAGGGGGTGATGTGTTGAAGCTACATGATGAGTCTTGAGGTCTAGAGGTGGTAGGATTGCAAGGTGGAAGGTTTTTAGGGGTGTTTGGGTGTTCGCGGCTGATTGGAGCAAAAAGAAGGCCATGTGCCTTTAATTTCGACAAGAGTAGTTCATGGGGTGGTGAGCTGCTACAAGGTGTCTAGAAGGAGTTTATGCAAGTTCCTTGCACATGGTTAGGGCTAAAATGGGTTAAAGAAGCCAAAAATGGGGTGCGGGTCTGTTTTGGGCTCGGCATAGTTTTCAAGAGTCTTTCCAAGGTACATTGTGTTTATAATGATTAAGGATAGATGAAATAGGTTATTAAGGTCTGGGATTAAAGTAATTAGCAAAGATTAGCAATTCGTTTGGGTTAAAACGGATTAGAAATGAAGAAATGGGAGTACGGGTTCAACTAGGGCTATTTAGGGTTTTCTTGACTTTCTTGGCTTATATTTTGTGCTCTCCATGCATTCCTATCTTCATTTCATCAGCTTTGACCATTTAGCAGTACAAACTTCTTCAACTGGCAGTATTAAGCTTCCTTGGCAGTACTAACTTTGTGCTGGAAGTACTAACTCCTTTAGGACTGTTGGCAGTATTAAGTCATATAAAGATTTATTCCTAACATAATTCTCGTACATTGTTAAAGCAAGGATGGTTAATGATGGATTAAGGTTTGTAAACTCATTTTATGGGTTTACAATGACTCTTGGTTGGTTATTTGGGATTAGAATGGTTTAAAATGAGTAAACGGGTCAAATGATCATTTAGGGTGCAATTAGGGTTTCTAGAATATGTTTTAGGTACAAGTGAAGTAAAATGATGAAGTAATGATGAATAATGATTGAATAGGATTGATATGATTGTAAAATAAGTTATTTCAACTTATTTAAGTGTTGGTTTGGGGTTATGATGGATAAAAACCAAGAAACGGGTCATGATTTACTATTTTGCTCGGGTTAGGGTTTCTGACTTTTGAATTAGGGTTTTGAGTGTAAAATGTGTATGAAAGCTTATGAATAGAATAATTAGGGTTTACACATTGTATATTGAGTGTAGTAGCTTGCACAGGAGTGGTGGTGAAGAAATTAGAGGTAAAACGGAGGTAGAACGGCTATTTTAGATATCGTGCATTAATGACTTGTATATTGAGCTTTGAAAGATTTGTACCTTTCTTTGGAGGGAATGTATATTCATATGATATGTTATGTTACTTGTACCTATGCTTTAGTAGCCTGTACATTCTCTTTAGATATTAATCCTTCATGGAATTTAGGGTTTAGAGGTATACGATAACGGTTTAAAGCCCGTTTTGATATAACGTTGCGAATAGTACATTATAGGAATAATGTACCTTGTAAAAAGAATATGATGATATTGACTTGACATGTTATGATGTTTGCTTGACATATATAAAGACAGGATTGCCATAGATATGTTGCGTGAGCTTGTCTACTTTAGTTATGCAAGTTACCTTGCTTAATGAGATATTGACAATGCAAGTAATGTAATAAAGCAAAAAATTTCCCCGTACAATTGTGATCATAGTAAAATAAGTTTTGCGTTTGATGAAAATTCTTGGGTTGTTATATAAACCTTGTTAGGGAACTCTGGATCTTCAAAGCCAGGAGGTTGATACACATACACCTCCTCTTCAATAGTACCATATAGAAAGGCACTCTTCACATCCATTTGGTATACAATAAACCCCATAAATGATGCATAGGCTAAAAATAATCTGATTGCTTCAAACCTAGCAACAGGAGCAAAAACCTTATCATAATCAATTCCTTCTTCTTAGGTGTACCCTTGTGCAACCAGTCTTGCCTTATTTCTAACTACTATCCCTCTCTTATCCTTCTTGTTTTTATAGACCCATTTTGTTCCAATGGCATGTTTGCCTTTAGGTAAATCAACCAATCTCTAAACCTTTTGCAATCTAAACTATAGCAATTCCTCTTGCATTGCCTCTACCCAGCTTGAATATGCCATAGCTTGAATAACTTTCTTGGGTTCTATTTGAGAGAGAAAACTAGCAAATAAGTAGTTTTGATAATCTTTATGATTTGTTATCATATGCTTGTTAATGTAACTGATGATAGCATGTTCTTCAGACATCTAAACCATTCTCCTTGTTTGAGTAGCTGAATTTATGTCTCTAATGATATGTTCTTTAGGATGATCCTTTTGAATTCTGGTTGTGGGAATAGGACTGACATTCATGGTTGTTTCCAAGTTGTTGAGGTTAGCCTCTACACCCACATCTTCATCATCATATGCATTAACAAAAGTTCCAATATCTTAAAGATCAACAGTATCCTCCAAATTAGGCATGAGAGGATCAATAGGATAATCAGCATTGGGAGTAGCAGTATTAATAGGAGTTGAACCACCAAGATTTTCATAAGAGGATTCAGCAGCATTAACAGGAGTGAACATCCTGTAGTTACTATTAGCATCCTTGTCTTGTCCAAACATACTTTTAAACTCATTCCTTTGGTCTCTTACTCTTCCTAGATTCACAGTAGTAAAGGATGACCTAACAGTATTAATAGGTAAACTAACATTATTAAGTCTGTTAGTGCTGTTGGTGTTAGTATCCTCCCCTGAACCATTTATGTAACCTTCTTTTGCTGGATCCTCACCTCCATTCTTCTTTCCATCATTACTAGAAGCTTTTGGTTCATCATTATTGGCATTCATTGAAGAAGAATCAAATAGTGAACCATCTTTCCATAGTGGCATCATAATGTAGTCTATGCTAGATTCAGTCTCCTTGCTAGAATGACCTATATAATTACTTTCTTTTGAACCTGCAAAATCATTAGAGTTTGTACCAGCAACAACTAGTACATAATTCATTGATTTTTTTAGAACATCAATATCAAACAGCCACTTTGGTCCATCACCTGCAATAATAGGCTTATCTTCCAAAAACCTAATATGCAAGTTTTCTTCTACCTTCCTAGTTCTGATGTTGTATACCCTAAAGGCCTTACTATTTAATGAGTATCCAACAAAGAATCTATCATCTGACTTTCCATCAAACTTGCCTAAGTGATCTAAGGTATTAAGAATGGTAACGTGACACCCAAATGGTTTTCATGAAGCTTAGAGAAGGTGTTCTACCTCTAAACAATTCATAAGGGGTCTTGTTATGAGGTTTGACTACTAATACCCTATTCTGCACATAGTAAGTAGTATTAACTACTTCAGCCCAAAATGTAGTAGGTAGCTTAGAGTCAGCTAACATTGTTCTAGCAGCCTCAATTAGTGTCCTATTTCTCCTTTTAGCAACACCATTTTGCCGAGGAGTTCTAGCTACACTAAATTCCCTCTTAATGCCTTTCATTGCACAAAAATCATTCATAACCTTATTCTTAAATTCTATCCCATTGTCACATCTGATTATCTTAACTTTCTTGTCAACTAGGTTTTCTATCTCTATTATAAACTTCCTAAGAATGCCTGCAGTCTCATCCTTAGATGCTAAAAAGAAAACCCATGTAAATCTGCTATAATCATCAGTAACAACTAACCTATATTTCTTATGCATTAAGATGCTTACAAAAGTAGGACCAAACAAATCTATATGCAACATAAATAAAGGTTGAGAAATAAAGTTCTCAATCTTGGACTTACAAGAGGCTTTGTGTTGCTTTCCCTTAAGATAGGCAACACAAGTTTGGTCATTTTTAAAACGTTTTCTAGGTAATCCCCTCACAAGATTATCCTTCACCAGTTTATTAATAGTTTTAAAGTTTATATGACCAATCCTTCTATGCCAAAGCATTGATTCATCAAGTGTGGCCTTTGCAACAAGACAAGTTAAGCCCTCTTTAAGAACAATATTCTTCATATTAATGTTGCACATGTTGTTCTTTTAAACAATTTTAAGCAAAACCTGACTTTCATCAGGTAACTTAAAATCAGGAGACATAACAAAACATGCAGAGTCAGTAAAAAGAACATTGTTCTTTTTGTCACACATTTATGAGACACTAAAAAATGTTAAATTGTAACTCCTTGACAAAGTATACATCCTCAAAATCAAGCTTATCAGTCTTAAGAGTACCTTTACTAGTAATTTTGCCACCATTTGCTCCTCCTCCAAAGGTAACATATCCTCCATTAAATTCCTTGAAATCTGAGAGATATGACATGTTTCCTGTCATGTGGCTTGAGCATCCACTGTCAACATAGCCTTCATCTTCTGTTTGTGGATGACCCAATACATAAAATAAGGAAATTAGTTTCCTTTAGGGACCCAAGCTATCACTGACTTAGATTTGCCTCGTGCATTAATATAATTTTGTCTCTGGAAAGTAATTAATGCACTATTGAGTTTGGTAGGTCTCCAAACCCAACATGCTGAGGCCTTAACAACATTATCCTATTTTCCCTGACAGCATTAACTACTGCTGAAGTTGGCCTAGCAGTATTAACTGTTTTTGGCCTGACAGTATTAACTTTTCCCTTAGTAGTATTAAGTTTTTGATTAAAACTTCTGTTAGTTAATGTTGTTTTCTTTTGAATGGGCCTTTGTACAGTTGATTATGCTTGTTTAGTAAAATGTGACATTGGTTTAGCACTATAAACTATAGTTTTAGGATGAGCAGTATTAACAGGCCTAGCAGTATTAAGTGGTCTTAGGCCAGTTTTCATTAAAACTGCTCTAGGAGTCATGTTTCTATAAGAGTTAGGGTGAGCCTTTTTAGCAGAATAGTTATAATTCACCCTTGTATAATTATTCTCATTTACCATTCTTTCCCTTTGATGATGATTGTAGTGAGCCTACAGATGGTCAAAGCTTCCACAAACAAAACATGCTTTATTATACATCATAAAATTACTTCCTAGTTGTTGGGATTTAAGATTATTCTAGTTTCTTTGATTTCCCCTATGTTTTTGTGATCTCTACATCTCTGCATACTTAACTAGTTTCCTAACTGTTTTTTCTTGTTAATTAACAAATTCTTTCTTTGTAGGAAAAACATTTTGCTTCTCTTTCTATGACACCAACTCCTTAACCAATAAGGCATCAAGAGGTTTCTTAACCTCATTTGAAGTATCTACAGAGACACTCTTACTTACCTTAGGTCCATAGCCTTCAAACTCAGGCTTTTAGAACTCCTCAAGACCAGAGTTAGACAAATCAATAGTTAGGGGTGCAAATAAGCATGTAGGTGGAGGTGGAACAACATTATAACTTTCAAACCCTATACCCTTCCTATTGTTATCAATTATTTAACTCCCTATCAATTTGTCTAGACTGCATTTTCAAATTTGTTAATTTTAAGCTCATTGCTTGCTTTCTCTTTCTTAAGTTTATCTAATTCACATTTAAGCACACTAATGTTAAAGTCTTTATATGTGATATCTCTTTTAAGAACAGTAATTTGCTCAGAAAACATAACCGCATTCTTCTTGTAGAAGACAAGTCGTTCTTCTACAGATGCTAAACCTCTTTTATAAGTAGCTAGATCAAACTCAGATTTATTAAGCTCTATCCCTAAATTATCATATTAAGTTTTAAGAGTTTCAAAGCTTTTAAGACATGTGTTAGAACAAGTTTTGTCATTATATACCTCTGAGTCTGAGAAAGGCATAAAATCCATGTCGGTAGGGACTTCTTCATCTTCTATAAAGCTCCAATCAAAACCAGCCCCATTAATAGCCACAATTGCTTTAGAAGAAGTATCTTCCACATGTATAGTCCTCGTAGAGCTGTCTTGATTCCAGTTCCTGTTGTCTTGATTCCTAGGCCTGTTTTCTTGGTTCCTAGGACCTCTACATTGCCTTGCAAAATGTCCCATCTTATGACAACTAAAACATTCTGCCTTAGACTTGTCATAAGCAGCTGTATCACTCCCATTGATAGTGATCTTCTTACCCGTTCTCTGGTAATACCTTATTGCTCTCATGCTTAGTTATGATAACTGCCACTTCAAATCCATCCCTTCAAGGTCATCTTCATGGATTTGTTCAAGGTCTTTATGTATAAGTTGAGACCCGTTTAGATAATTGGCCAAAAAGGCATAGACAATAGCATCACTTAATTTAGCAGTGTTATCATGAGTACTAGGAGTACTAACTGGTGTGTTGACAGTACTAACTTGAATAGTAGCAGTATCAACTTCATTAGTACTACTAGGAGATGATATAAAGGCCATATTCATATAGCCTGAGCTTGAGCTTCTGGTTACAGTTCTTTTGACCTCTTGTTCAACAATCTTGAAATTGTTATAGAGATCATCAAAGCTCATTATGTCAAGATCTGATTTATTCCTCTAGACCACAACATGAGTGTTCCATTTAGAAGGCAGACTTCTCAAGAATTTTAAATTGAGTTCTTCTTGAGAAATATTTTCTCCTAAGATTGCCAATTGGCTAACAATTTTTTGAAGCCTGTTAAAGATAGAGTCAAGTGACTCTGTGCTTGGATCATTGAAGTTCTCATACATCTACTTCAAAAGTGTCTTTTGTGTCTTCTTTGTGGCATCATTACCACCAAATCTTGCATGTATAATAGCAAACAAGGTCTGAGCATCCTTGTATTGATTGAATGTTAATAGATGTTCATTAGGAAGTGCCATAAGCAACATGCTTCTTGCTTTTACATCATTCTTCTTATGGGCCTTCTCTTTAGTGGTAACAGGACCTCGTATTGTTGAAGTAGAGGTACCATCTGCATTTGTTGTTATTCGAGCTACAGGTTTAAAAGAATTGCCATTCTCTATGACATCCCATAGAGCATAGTCTTGTACTTGAAAGTACTACTCTATTCTTAGTTTCCACATCTCATATTCACCCTGTTTGAGAAGGGACAACTTTGCTGCAACATTGTTTTGGGCAGTTTCTAGATCCATCTCTTTATGTGAATAAAAAGTTCTTCTAGATCAAAGTTTCAGGACATAATATAACAACCCACAATTTTCATAAATGTAAATATCCATCTATTAAGTTAGATGATGTACAATCTATGAGTTATATATGAACTCACCTTTTTCAGGGAAATTTTTCGCTTTATTACATTACATTACTTTGCCAATAACTCAATATGCAATATAACCTGCATAACCCTCTTCCCTCCTCCTCACGCCCCAGGCTTCCTCATCTCCCTCCCCTATCTCCCCCCGTCGCACTCACAATTATCTAAACCACTCCCCTCCCCACCAATCCCTTCTCCCAAACCTACCTCCCCACCCAATACCTCAATATGCATCTATAACCTGAATATAATCCTCAACACGCTTCACTCCCGCGTCCACTCTTGGTAAAACACCCTACGTTTCGCTACTCTAATCTTACACTAACCCTATACTGTTTTGCACCTTTCTCTCGCATAAACTATCAAGTCAGTATCATAATTTCATTATTACAAGGTACATTTATTTCCCTTAATAATGGTACCATTTTGCACACATCATATCAAACATGGGCTTTTAGAAAAAAAAAAACCATTGATCGGATGCCTCTAATCCTTACTTATGAAGCGAGTTAATCCTAAAGCATATGTACCAAGTATTATAACATATCATTGGAATATAAAATTCTTCAAGTCAAGTACAAGTCTCTAAAACAGCTCTCACAATTCACAAGTCATTAAGCATGATCTCTCTAAAGTAGCCAGTTTTATCTCCATTTTCATTCACATCTCTTCACTATCACTTGTGAGCAAGCTAATATACTCATTTTACAAGATGTAAACCCTAAATATTTATTTATAAGCTTTCATTAATCTTTTTACAATCAATAACCTAATCCAAAACCCCTAAACCCTTAAAACGAGCTAGTTTCTAAACCATGACCGATTTTATTGGCTTTTTATCCATTGTAAACCAAACCAAAACATTCAAATAAGTTGTAAAAAACTTATTTTACATATAGTCATCATATTCATTCATTATTTCATCATTACTTCTTCTTTTTACTTTCATTGTACGTAAAACATAATTCTAGAACCCTAAAATGTACCATAATTGGTTCATATTACCGCGTTTACTCATTTTAAAACCTTTTCTAATCCCAATTGTAAACCAACCAGGGCATATAAACTCAGAAAATAAAGTTAATTAAACATTGTTTATTATCATTAACATGGCAAGTAACAAGAAATTCAAAGCTAGAAAGATCCCTAACGAATCCAGAAAACCTAATTTATGCCTAATTGTAACTTTGACCACGTTTTCTCGATTTCAACCGATTGTAAACTTAAACCAACGACCAAACTTCATTGATAATACTTTATATAAGCCCTAGGATTTGTATTCCATCATTCCTAATCAAGAGTATGCAAAATATAAGCCAAGAAAGTCAAGAAAACCCTAAACGAGCCCTAGTTGAACCCGTACTCCCATTTCTTCAATTCTAATCCGTTTTAACCCAAACGAATTGCTAATCTTTGCTAATTACTTTAATCCCAGACCTTAACAACCTATTTCATCATTCCTTAATCATTTATAACACAATGTACCTTGTTAAAACCTTTGAAGAACCCGTCGAACCCAAAATAGACCCGGTTTGCTTCTATGACCATTTTAACCCCTCTAAATTGCTACCATGTGCAAATGACCACCTAAGAACTCTTCTAGAAACCTTCAAGCAGCTTATGCACCTACTTGGACCAAGCCTTGGTCAAATTTGAGAAGCACATGGCCTTCTTTTTCTCCTCTTTAGCCACGGCAGCAAGGAAGAAGGCCACCACATGCAAGCTACTTTCCTAGACCTCCACACTTCATTTTCTAGCTTATACACCTCCCTAACTAGACCCTCTATGTGTCAAGACCAGATCATAACCCTTGCTTACTCCTTGCTACTTCAAATGGGTATAAATAGGGGCATAATGTGTTCATTCTTCTTCATCCCCCACTTCCTCCTCTATAACCCTTCATAGTAGCAACTCCTTGCTCAATATGAATTCTAATAGATCTTAAGAAGTCTCAAGTACAGAAAGGAAGCAAAAGAAACCAAGAAACGAAGCCCGGGAGTCGTTACTCTAGCCGTACGAAGCCGAAAGTCCTGATTCTGACCCGTTTCCAAGCTATAAGCTTAAATCAGGTTCTATAAGCTTATATTCTGCTCATGTAACATCATAATGTTCATATGTTCTTGCTAAAATCATAATATAAAGCTTTGAACTCAAAAACCTAAGTGTTATGCCTTTTTGATCCAAAACCGTACACCCGAAACCCTAATTTCATGTTTTTACTTAAACTATGGGTTAAACTTGTAAATTTTTGTTATAATCAATCCTAATAGGCCAATATAATGTTAAAATAAGTGCTTTGATAAGTCATAATAGAATTTGACCATAAAACCCGCGCGTTTTCATTTTGAAACCCTAATTTGACCCGTTTTACCTTTTAACTTAACAAATCGTTAAATTAAACTTATGTTGTGTTAAATCTTCGTATTTTAGTTTATTATAACTTATAAATGACTATTGAAATGTTAAATTAAGCTGCATGGCAATTTGGACATGTTTTGTAATTATAATCCATGCAAAGGGTATATATCATAAATTTCATAAACTTATAACTAAAAGGACTAAAAATGTCATTTTATCAAAGTTATAACTATAGGGATCTATTATGTCACTTTTTAAAGTATAAGGTTTACTTGGTATATCAATAAAAGTTGAAGGACCAAAGTCGTAAAAATGCAAACCCTAGGGGTCTACTTGCAATTTTCCAAACCCTAGGGTCTAAAATGTAACATTTTGAAAAAGTGTAAAATCATATTCAAAACATTACCAGACATAACTTTAATTAACGCTCCTCGTGCTTAACATCTCCAGATATTGAATAAAATGCTTAAAACTGCTTATGTTCTAATCCTTATATCATTCATCATCGATGTGCTTTCAAAAATCATGTCCCGGATCCATATCATACCACAATACTAGGGAGCTTCATATTAAGAAGTTTCATCTTGGTACTACGTTCTGTCTGAGTTGTTGGGTTTACGATTTAAAGTGCCCTAGCTCCACAAACGTTTACTAAATGACTTCCTAACATGACGGGCCCGAACGGTGTAATATAATTTTTTATATCAAAACCCCAACATCGATATCCAAACACTTATATATACAATCAAACTAAGACTTGCCATATATTAACCCAGGTTGTCTGTGATTGCCGTGTTGAAGCCGTTACCTTCATTCCCTATACATTAGCTATCAATTTCCCTATAACTGTTCAGGTGATTTTCAGAGCCTCAGCATTTTCAAATCTTTTATAACCCGCGAGGGAGACACATGCTATAACCAAGAATGCAATAATATTCTACATGCTATTTCAATTTACTATTGCCTAAGTAACTACTTTGCCTTTAAGTCCCCATAATCATGAACCGTTAATTACTCTCTGTAGTAAGCGCGAATGTTGTGAATATATATATTTGGGCTGGACTCCCCGTTGGTATACCCAGTTACGTGTAACCAATTGCACATCATTAGAAATCACGCGGGTATTTTGGCAAAGGTGCCCGCAGGGGCAACATTATCATTATAACCTAAGGCATCGGATTCATGAGCTAATGGCAATACTAAATTATGTTTTCAATACTGGGTGTATATCAACATAACCCAAATATCGTATTTGCATTCAAATTATATTACTTAAACCTATGGATTTCACTCAACCTTTGTGTTGACTTTTTAGCATGTTTTATCTCATGTAACTAATGGCACGGAGTGACGAGGACACGAAGATGGAAAAACCGTTATCATTCAAATGTTGTATTTTAGATTCTGGAAACCTCTCGTTTGTAAAAACTCTGAAGAAATAATGAATGATAACTTATTTTCAAAAATGACTCTTTTGATTCGTTTTCTATGATTATGACTGTTGTACCTTGAAGTAATACCCCAGATTAGCTTCCGCTGCTATATGTAAAAATGGGGTGTTACAGATTTGGTATCAGAGCCTACGTTATAGAGAACAAGGTTAAAACCTTAACTATAACTACTTTTCTTTTTCCATCCAAGAAAGTCCTCCGTGCCGCTATATCTCCCGGAATGGTATGTAAAGTTACATAACTATTATATTACTAAATAAATAACTTATGTTATTTACTGCTGGGTTATTAACAGAACGATGTCTTCCCCCGATCATCCTATTTCTAATTTGGAGGATGTCTTTTCTTCCAATTTCCCAAACTATGTTCCTCCGGCTTCACCGGATTATGTCCCGACCTCTCCAGGGAAAACTTACTCCAGTGCTTCCAATTCATTTGGAATTGTCCCGCTAAGTCCCACCGTCCCTTTCATTATTTTCCCGTGATCCATACATGATAGCTTTTACAAGCTTCTTAATACTTGAAAAGTCATCCATCCCGTCTCCAATTATCATACCACCTAAAACTCAAGAATTTTTCTCCAAAGACTCCCCTTTCACCCAATGCAGTTGTGCTCCATCACCCATCCCAACCTCAAGCTCTTGAGATTGGTGAAACTTCCCAGAAATCAACTATCAAACATCACGAAGAGCAAATTCAGGGTATCCAAGGTTATCTAGAAGAAATCCCTCCTGAACGTTTTGAACAGATTGAAAATGGCATCGAAGGTCTTGGTAAAGGAACAATAATCATCCAACGTGATTTTGACGCCTTAGCAGCAGAACTCCAGCAAGCTCATACTCAGATCACTAACTCCAGAGAAGCAAATAGGATCTAACCATAGATCTCCTTACTCGCTACAGAATCGCGAACTGCAGAGTCGTCAATATATGGAAACCGTCACCAAGAAGATATAGAAAAACTCATGAACTCTATCATCGAACTCCAGAACCGCATTCAGTGATCATCTAGTTTCTAGTTTCTAGTTTAAATTCTAGTCTTTAGCCTTAACCTAGCCACGGGATGTGTGGTATAAATAAAAACACTTGTCAAATCCTTGAATATGTACATAAAAAGGCAAGTTGTCTAAATATAACGGCAATCCGTTTCATACCTTGTTTGTTTTTTCCTGCTTTATTTCATTTCATCATTCATCCATCATCATTTTATTTCATCATTCCCTTCATCTATCATTCATCTATCATACGATCATTATATTGTAGCATTATCCCATAACCTATATCCAAAGCTTCATATCTTTATTGTTAAATATGCTTAAAAATTTAAAACTGAGTATTTCCCTTTAAAAATTTGAGCATTACTCCTATCATTCTTATTACATGTTATCTTTTGTTGGTAGAATGCCTCCAAAAGGAGCATCAACAACGGAAGCACCAACTATGACTCAAGATGCCATTAGAAAGTTAGTAGCTGATAGTGTCACCTCGGCTCTAGAAGCTCAAGCTGCGATAATGGCAAGTGCTAGTAATCCCAACAGGAACACCGGTCCTACTAGAACTCCTGCAGTGAAAACGGGAAACTACAAAGAGTTTATCAGCTGTCCCAACCTTTTTACTCAATGGACGAGGAGTAGTAGGTCTTTATTCCCTGGTTGAACGAACTGAATTATGGTTTTTCCTCGGTAAGCAGATGTGCGAAGAAAACAAAGTAACTTTTGCTACTAGTACTTTAACTGATGATGCCTTGTCCTGGTGGAATGCATATGCCCAGCCTATGGGAATATAGCAAGCCAATCAAAATCACCTGTACCGAGTTTAAAAAGCTTCTGACAAAAAAAGTAATTGTCCCCGGAACTGAGATCAGAAAGATGGAAGAAGAACTTTACATCTGATTGTTGACTTGTTTAAAGGTTAAGGCTGAGCATCAAAGGCCATCTGGCCTGCTCTAGCAACCTGAGATTCCCATATGGAAATGGGAAGTAATAGTTATGGATTTTGTGACTAAGTTTCCTAGGACTAGTAGTGGGCATGACACAATATGAGTCATTGTGGACCGATTGACTAAGTCTCATCAACATAGCCCAAAGGCTAATGGATCAAGTAACTAAGCATGCTCCAATGCAAGTATCGAGTGACAACAAAAGAAAGTTTGACGACAGAAGAACTTTCAACAACAATTCCCGCAGCAACTATCGCAACACCAACAATCGTTACAATAATCGTCGACAACAGAACCGAAGGCAAGAAGCTGGTAGAGCCTATGCTGTTACTTCATCAGAAAATGGTAGGTATGCCGGAGATCTCCCTCTGTGTAAAAGGTGCAATTACCATCACACCGGACCCTGTACTGGTAGGTGTAATAATTGCAACAGAATGGGCCATCTAAGCAAGAACTGCCGAAGCAAGAAGCCAGCCACCGGAAGTAATCAACTCCCAGTGACAGTGGTTTGCCATGCCTGTGGTGAGAAAGGACACTACACAAATCAGTGCCAAAAGACCAACATTAATGCCCAAGGAAGAGCCTACATGCTGAGAGATAAGAATGCCCAACAAGACCCAAACGTCGTTACGGGTATGTTTCTCCTAAATTAGCATTTAGTCAGGGTATTATTTGATTCCGGAGCTGATAGAAGTTTTATATCCTTATCGCTTGCCTCTATGCTAAATATTCCGTCTATTACAGTAGATACCTTTTATAATATCGAAATGGCTGACGGAAACTTAGTAAGCACAAACACTGTTATTAAAGGCTGCACTCTAACTTTGCTAAATCAACCTTTTGAAATCGATCTCTTGCCAATTAAACTTGGTAGTTTCGACGTAGTCATTGGTATGGACTGGTTATCCAAATATCGTACCAAACTTCTCTGTGACGAGAAAGTTGTTCACATTCCTATCGACGGTGAAACTCTAATCATTTGAGGTGATCGAAGTAAAACTCGACTAAATCTCATATCCTGTATAAAAACAGAAAAGTATATATCCCGAGGTTGTCAAGTTTTTATGATCCAAGTTATGGAGAAGAAAGCAGACGAGAAGAGACTCGAAGACATTTCTGTAGTTAAAGAATTCCCAGATGTCTTTCCTGAAAATCTACTTGGTATCCCTCCTATTCGCCAAGTAGAATTCCAAATCGACTTAATCCCCGAAGCAGCACCTATAGCTCGAACACCTTATAGATTAACTCCTTCAGAAATGCAAGAGTTGTCTAATCAACTTCAAGAACTAACCGACCGAGGTTTCATTCGACCAAGTACATCGCCTTGGGGAGCTCCTGTCTTATTTGTTAAAAAGAAAGACGGATCTTTCAGAATGTGTATCGATTACCGAGAGTTGAATAAACTTACTATAAAGAATCGTTACCCATTGCCCAGGATCGATGACTTATTCGATCAACTTCAAGGCTCAAGCGTTTATTCAAAAATCGACTTAAGATCAGGTTATCATCAACTGAGAGTAAGGGAAGAAGATATTCCTAAGACTGCCTTCAGAACGAGATACGGACACTATGAATTTCAAGTCATGCCATTTGGTTTAACAAATGCACCTGCTGTATTCATGGATCTCATGAATCGTGTTTGTAAACCTTATCTGGATAAATTTGTAATAGTGTTTATCGATGATATTCTTATCTATTCTCGCAACGAAGAAGAACATGCAAGTCATCTCAGAATAATCTTGGAATTACTCCGAAAAGAGAAATTGTATGCCAAATTCTCTAAATGTGATTTCTGGATACATATCGTGCAATTTCTTGGTCATCTCATCGATAATCAAGGACTTCATGTTGACCCTGCCAAAATCGAAGCCGTTAAGAATTGGACATCCCTCACTACACCCACAGAAGTACGCCAATTCTTAGGACTCGCCGGCTATTATCGAAGATTTATCGAAGGTTTTTCAAAGATTGCAAAGCCTTTGACTAAATTAACCCAGAAAAATAAGAGTTATATCTGGGGCGAAGAACAAGAATCAGCTTTTCAACTCCTTAAACAAAAACTCTGTGAAGCACCAATCTTAGCATTACCAGAAGGAAACGATAATTTTGTCGTTTACTGTGATGCATCTCTTCAAGGATTAGGAGCTGTACTAATGCAACGAGAAAAAGTCATTGCTTATGCATCTCGACAACTCAAACCTCATGAAGAAAACTATACCACTCATGATCTCGAATTAGGAGCAGTAATATTCGCTCTTAAAATCTGGAGACACTATCTATACGGTACAAAGTGTACAGTTTTCACTGATCACAAGAGCCTTCAACATATTCTTCGTCAAAAAGAATTGAATATGAGGCAACGCCGATGGTTAGAACTACTCGCAGATTATGATTGTGAAATTTGTTATCATCCCGGAAAAGCAAACGTTGTAGCAGATGCCTTAAGTCAAAAGAAACTAATCAAACCCCTCCGAGTTCAAGCATTAATTTTAACTGTTCATCCAAAATTACCATATCAAATCCTCGAAGCCCAAAATGAAGCCCTCAAAGAAGAAAATGCCAAAAATGAGAACCTACGAGGAATGGACAAATCATTTGAAATTCGTCCTGATGGAACTCGTTGTATCAAAAACTAAAGCTGGTTACCACTTTTTGGCGGTTTGAGAGACCTAATCATGCACGAGTATCATAAATCAAAATATTCTATTCATCCGGGTTCTGGTAAAATGTGCCATGATATAAAGAAACTCTATTGGTGGCCTAACATGAAGGCAATCATCGCAGAATATGTTAGCAAGTGTTTGACATATTCTATAGTTAAAGCAGAATGTTAAAAGCCATCCGACTTATTGGTACAACAAAAAATTCCTATGTGGAAATGGGAAAGAATAACAATGGATTTCATCACAAAACTACCCAAAACCTCAACTGGACATGATGCCATCTGGGTCATTGTCAATCATCTTACCAAATCTTCTCATTTCATACCCATTCGAGCGACTGATAGTATGGAAACTCTTACAAGATTATACATCAAAGAAATAGTCTCTAGACATGGCGTACCAATTTCTATCATCTCGGATCGTGATAGTCATTTCACATCCAGATTTTGGCAATCACTACAAAAAGCTTTAGGTACTCAATTAGACATGAGTACAGCATATCACCCTGAAACCGATGGACAAAGTGAAAGAACCATCCAAACACTCGAAGATATGCTACGAGCTTGTGTCATAGATTTTGGGAAAGGATGGGATAAGCATTTACCATTGGTAGAATTTTCATATAAAAACAGTTATCATGCCAGTATCAAGGCAGCACCGTTCGAAGCACTTTATGGACGAAAGTGTAGATCACCTGTTTGCTAGGCTGAAGTTGGAGATTCTCAACTTACAGGACCAGAAATAACTCAAGAAACCACTGAAAGGATCGTACAAATTCGACAACGCTTGCAAGCTGCCAGAGATCAACAAAGAAGTTACGCCAATGTAAGGCGAAAGCCTTTAGAATTTCAAGTTGGCGATCGTGTTATGTTGAAAGTATCACCTCGCAATATCTTTCGATTCCGAAAAACAAGGAAAGCTTAATCCACGAACATTGGACCGTTCAAAAATATCTTGAACGAATTGGCCCAATAGCATACAAACTAGAGCTTCCTGAAGACTTAGTAGTATACCACAATACTTTCCAAATTCCTATTCTCAAAGAAATGCTTATCCGACGAATCTCTCGTTATTCTAATGAAAGAACTTCAACTTGACGACAAGCTTAACTTTGTAGAAGAACCAGTAGAAGTTATGGACCGTGAGATCAAGCAACTCAAGCGAAGTCGTATTCCTATAATCAAAGTACGATGGAACTCTAAAAGAGGACCAGAATTTACATGGGAACGCGAAGACGAAATTCGTGCCAAATATCCTCATCTATTTTCAATCATCACTTCAAGTTCAATTAAATCTCGGGACGAGATTTCTATAAGGGGTGGAGGGGGGGACCTTTAAAAAAAAAATTTAACAACCCAAAACTTTCATAAATGTAAATATCCCTCATTAAGTTAGAGTGATGTACCACCTAACAGTTATATATGAACTCACCTTTTCAGAGAATATTTCTTTATTACATACATTACTTTGCAATACTTAATATGCAATATAACCTGGCATAAACTCAAGTTAACAACTCGAACAACCTACGTATGAGCAATCCTATCCTCATATAAGGCAAGCAAACATCATACATATCAAGTCACTATTAAAATATCATTATTACAAGGTACATTATTCCTAAAAGGTACCATTTGCAACATCATATCAAAATGGGCTTTAAACCATTATCGGATGCCCTAAACCCTAATCTTATGGAAGGGTTAACTCCTAAAGTGAATGCACAAGCTACTAAAGCATATGTACAAGTAATATAACATCTCATTTGAAATATAAAATCTCTTCAAGTCAAAGTACAAGTCTCTAAAAGCTCAATGTACAAGTCATTAAGCATGATCTCTAAAGTAGCCGTTTTACCTCCATTTTCATTCACATCTCTTCACTGTCACTTATGAGCAAGCTACTATACTAATTTTACAAGATGTAAACCTTAAATATCTATTCATAAGCTTTCATACATCTTTTACACTCAAAACCCTAATCCAAAACCCTAAACCCTAAAACCGGGGCGGGGCCTATTTCTAAACCATGACCTGTTTCTTGGATTTTATCCATTGTAAACCCAAACCAACACTCAAATAAGTTGTAAAACTTATTTTACAATCATATCAATCCTATTCAATCATTATTTCATCATTACTTCATCATTTTACTTCACTTCACGTAAAACATATCCTAGAAACCCTAAATGATACCTAATTAGGTTCATTTTAACCCTTTACCTCGTTTTTAAACCTTCCAATTCAAATACCAACCAAGTGCCATTATAAACTCATAACATGAGTTTACAAATCATTTATCTATCATTAACAAGCAATGTACAAGAAATCAAAGCCAAAAACCTAAATCCAGAAAACCCTAATTATTAGCCCTAATTGTAACTTTGAACCCGTTTCTCCTAATTTCAACCCCATTTAACCTTAAACCAATGACCAATAATTTCCATTGATAATACTTTATATATCTCTAGGATTATATTCCATCATTCCATAACCAAGATATGCCAAAATATAAGCCAAGAAAGTCAAGAAAACCCTAAACGAGCCCTAGTTGAACCCGTACTCCCATTTCTTCAATTCTAATCTGTTTTAACCCAAACCAATTCCTAATATTTGCTAATTACTTTAATTCCATACCTTAACAACCATTCATCATTCCCTTAATCATTATTACACAATGTACCTTGTTAAAACATTGAAGAACCCTCGAACCCAAAATAGACCCGGTTTGCTTCTATTGACCATTTTAACCCCTCTAAATGCTACCGTGTGCAAAAATACCACCAAACCTCTCCTAGAAACCTTCAAGAGCTTATGCAACCTACTTAGACCAATCCTTGGTCAAAATTTGAGAGCACATGGCCTTGTTTTTGCTTACTTCAGCCGCGGCATCAAAGAAACAAGCAACACTTCAAGCTACTTTCCTAACCCACACTCATTTCCTAGCTTATACACCTTCTATACTAGACCCTTGAGGTGTCAAGACCAGATCCTAAGGCTTGCTTACTCATCTAAGCTTGAAACAAGTATAAATAGGGGCATAGTGTGTTCATTCTTCTTCATCCCCCACTTCCTCCTCTATAACCCTTCTATAAGCAACTCCAGCTCAAAAAGAATTCTAATAGATCTTATTAAGTCTCAAGTACAAATAGGAAGCAAAAGAAACAAGAAACGAGCCCGAAGAGTCGTTACTCTAGCCGTACAAGCCGAAATCCCGATTCTGACCCTTTCCAAGCTAGAAGCTTAAATCATGTTCTATAAGTCATATATTCTGCTCATGTAAACTCATAATGTCATATGTTTCTTGCTAAAATCATCATATAAAGTTTGACTCAAAAACCCTAAGTGTTATGACTTTTTAATCCAAAATCGTCACACCCAAAACACCTAATTTCATGTTTTACTTAACTATGGGTTAAACTTGTAAACTTTTGTTATATCAATCCTAATAAGCTAATATAAATGTTAAAATACGTGCTTTGATAAGTCATAAAAATTTAGAAACCTTAAAACCCTCACCTACCCCCCCGCCCGCCGCGTTCATTTTGAAACCCTAATTTGAACCCGTTTACTTTTACTTAACAGTCGTTAAATTAAACTTATATTTGTGTTAAATATTCCTATCTATTTATTATAACTTATAAATGACTATTAAAATGTTTAAATTAAGCTTGCATGGCAATTTGACAGTTTGTAATTATACAATCCATGCAAGGGTAATATAGCGCAAAATTTTAGAAACTTATAACTAAAAGGACTAAAAATGTCATTAATCAAAGTTATAACTATAGTGATCTATATGTCACTTTTTAAAGTATTTACTTGTATATCAATAACAAGGTGAAGGACCAAAGTCGAAAAATCAAACCCTAGGGGGCTTACATGCAGTTTTCCAAACCCCAGCGGTCTAAATGTAACATTTGGAAAAAGTATAAAATCGTATTCAAAACATTACCAACAATAACTTTTAAATTAACGCTCCTCGTAGCTTAACAACATCTCCAGATATTGAATAAAATGCTTAAAACTGCTTATGTTCTAATCCTTATATCATTCATCATCGATGTGCTTTCAAAAATCATGTCCCGGATCCATATCATACCACAATACTAGGGAGCTTCATATTAAGAAGTTTCATCTTGGTACTACGTTCTGTCTGAGTTGTTGGGTTTACGATTTAAAGTGCCCTAGCTCCACAAACGTTTACTAAATGACTTCTAAACTATGATGGCCCGAACGGTGTTATGATAATTTTTATATCAAAACCAACATCGATATCCAAAAACTTATATATACAATCAAACTAAGACTTGCCATATATTAACCCAGGTTGTCTGTGATTGCCGTGTTGAAGCCGTTACTTTCATTCCCTATACATTAGCTATCAATTTCCCTATAACTGTTCAGGTGAGTTCATAGCCTCGCATTTCAATCTTTTTATAAACCCGCGAGGGAGATACATGCTATAAACATGAATGCAATTATTTCTACATGCTATTTCAATTTACTATTGCCTAAGTAACTGCTTTGCCTTTAAGTCCCCATAATCATGAACCGTTAATTACTCTCTGTAGTAAGCGCGAATGTTGTGAATATATATATTTGGGTTGGACTCCCCGTTGGTGTATCCAGTAACGATAACCAATTGCACATCATTAGAAATCACGCGGGTATTTTGGCAAAGGTGCCCGCAGGGGCAATATTATCATTATAACCTAAGGCATCGGATTCATGAGCTAATGGCAATAATAAATTATGTTTTCAATACTGGGTGTATATCAATGTAACCTAAATATCGCATTTGCATTCAAATTATATTACTTAAACCTATGGATTTCACTCAACCTTTGTGTTGACTTTTTAGCATGTTTTATCTCAGGTAACTAATGGCACGGAGTGACGAGGATACGAAGATGGAAAAACCGTTATCATTCAAATGTTGTATTTTAGATTCTGGAAACCTCTCGTTTGTAAAAACTCTGAAGAAATAATGAATGATAACTTATTTTCAAAAACGACTCTTTTTGATTCGTTTTCTATAATTATGACTGTTGTACCCTTGAAGTAATACCCCAGATTAGCTTCCGCTGCTATATGTAAAAATGGGGGTGTTACAGCTTTGTTATGCGGGAGGATGTTTCTCGAAGAGTCTGATAAGATTAAAAAGTATGCCGGTGGTCTTCCCGACATGATACATAGGAGTGTAGTGGCGTCTAAGCCAAAGATAATGCAAGATGCAGTTGAAATCGCAACTGAGCTGATAGATAAGAAAATCCACACTTCTGTTGAACGTCCGACAGAGAATAAAAGGAAGTTTGAGGATACCTCAAGGAACACCCAGAACCAACAACAACCAAACAAGAGGCAGAACACTGGTAAAGCCTACGCTGTTAGGTCTGGTGAGAAGAAGCCATATGGGGGATCTAAGCCACTGTGCTTTAAATGCAACTATCACCACGACGGTCCATGTGCTCCAAAATGCCACAAGTGCAACCGAGTTGGCCATCTAGCCCATGACTGTAGGAGTACTATAAATGCCAATACTGCTAACAACCAAAGGGGCACTGGGGCAGGTCAGAAACCTACTTGCTATGAATGTGGAGCCCAGGTACATTTCAAGAGGGATTGTCCAAAATTGAAAAACAACAACCGTGGTAACCAAGGAGGAAATGGCAATGCTCCAACGAAAGTGAATACGGTAGGCCATGCAGGGACAAACCCAGACTCAAACATCGTTACGGGTACGTTCCTTCTAAAAAACTGATATGCTTCTATCTTATTTGATACTGGTGCCGATAGAAGCGTTGTGTCTACTACATTTAGCTCTCAAATTGATATCACACCATTTACCTTAGATCATTATTATGATGTTGAACTAGCTGACAGGAGAATAATTGGGTTAAACGCTAACATTCAGGGTTGTACATTAAATTTCTTAAATCACCCATTCAACGTAGACCTAATGTCTGTAGAACTTGGTAGTTTTGACACTATAATTGGTATGGATTGGTTAGCAAAGTACCATGTCGTCATTGTTTGTGCGGAAAAGATCGTTCGTATTCCTTGGGGAAATGAAACCTTAATTGTTCATGATGATGGAAGCAACTAGGGAAACGAGACTCGTTTGAACATCATTTCGCGCACTAAGACACAGAAGTACATACTAAAAGGATGTCATGTATTTTTGGCACATGTTACTACAAAGGAGACCAAAGACAAGTCGAAGGAGAAGCGACTTGAGGACGTGCCAATCGTTCAAAATTTTCTCGAGGTATTTCCTGAAGAATTGCCGGGCATTCTACTAACCTGAAAAGTAGAGTTTTGAATCGATTTAGTACTTGGTGCTGCACTTGTAGCACGGGCGCCTTGTCGATTAGCACCGTCTGAAATGAAAGAGTTGTCGGAGCAACTGTAAGAACTATCTGACAAACGCTTTATAAGACCCAGTTCCTTACCCTGGGGAGCACCGGTCTTATTTGTCAAGAAGAAGGATGGATCATTTTGGATGTGCATTGTCTATCAGGAGTTAAACAAGCTGACAGTAAAGAATCGTTATACACTTCCAAGGATTGACGATTTATTTGACCAACTTCAAGGATCATTATTTAAACAACTTCAAGGATCGAGTGTCTACTCGAAGATCGATTTGTGATTGGGCTATCATCAGTTATGAGTTAGTGAAAAAGACATCTCAAAGACGGCTTTCAGAACCCGTTATGGTCATTATGAGTTCCAAGTTATGCTATTTGGCTTGACGAACGCACCAGCGGTATTCATGGATCTCACGAACCGCGTGTGCAAGCCATATTTAGATACATTTGTGAGTGTCTTTATTGATGATATCCTTATCTACTCCTAGAACAAGAAGGAACACGAAGAACATCTTAAGGCAATTCTGGAATTGCTTAAGAAAGAGGAGTTGTATGCCAAATTCTTTAAATGCGAATTTTGGATTCCAAAGGTACAATTTCTCGGCCACGTGATTGATATTCAAGGCATTCATGTAGACCCCACCAAGATCGAATCCATAAAAGATTGGGCATCTCCTAAAACACCAATGCAGATCTGTCAATTTTTAGGTCTTGCCGGTTACTATCGTAGATTCATCAAAGGATTTTTGAAGATCGCCAAGTCAATGACCAAGCTTACTCAGAAAGGAGTTAAGTTTGATTGGAGTGATAAGGCAGAAGTAGCGTTTCAACTGATTAAGCAGAAGTTGTGTAGTGCACCAATTTTGGCTTTACCTGAGGGAAGCGAAGATTTTATCGTATACTGTGATGCTTCGATCAAAGGTTTGGGCGTTGTGCTAATGCAAAGAGAAAAGGTGATTTCTTATGCATCACAACAACTGAAGGTTCATGAGAAAACTATACAACTCATGATTTAGAGATAGGAGCAGTAGTGTTCGCCCTAAAGATTTGGAGGCACTATCTGTACGGGACAAAGTATACCATGTTCACTGATCACAAAAGTCTTCAACACATCCTTGATTAGAAGGAATTAAACATGAGGCAACATCGTTGGCTAGAGTTACTCAGTGATTACGATTGTGAAATACGTTACCACCTGGGGAAAGCAAACGTAGTGGCTGATGCCTTAAGCCATAAAGAACGGATTAAGCCATTACGGGTTCGAGCCTTAGTCATGACTATTGGCTTGGATCTTCTTAAGCAAATCTTGAATGCTCAGACTGAAGCATGGAAACCAGAGAACATCAAGAACGAAGATGTTAGAGGTATGTTGATTGAAAATTCAAAGGATCCAAAGAAACTTAGAACGGAAAAGTTGGAACCCCGTGCGGATGGAACTCTATGCTTAAATAGTAGGATTTGGTTGCCATGTTATAGTGATTTGAGGACTGTGATTATGCACGAGTCCCACAAGTCAAAATACTCTATCGGGTTTATGCTAAGGTCAAGGCTGAACATCAAAGGCCGTCAGGTTTGTTAGTGCAACCCGAGATATCTCAATGGAAGTAGGACAACATCACTATGGATTTTTTCATAAAGCTTCCTAAGTCGTCACAAGGTTATGACACCTTTTGGGTGATTGTTGACTGACTTACTAAATCCGTAATCTTCGTACCAATGAGGGAAATTGATCCCATGGAAAGGTTGGCAAGAATGTAGCTGAAAGAGGTAGTCACGAGGCATGGGATACATGTCTCAATCATTTGTGATCGCGACCCAAGGTTTGCATTATATTTTTGGAGGTCACTTCAGAAGGAATTGGGTACGAATTTAGATATGAGTACCGCATACCACCCACAGACCGACAGACAAAGTGAGAGAACTATTCAAACTCTCGAGGATATGTTGCATGCTTGTGTGATCGACTTTGGAAAGGGTTGGGTTAACCGTTTTCCATTGGTCGAGTTTTTATATAACAATAGTTATCATGCTAGCATCAAGGCTGCACCATTTGAAGCACTTTACGGTCGAAAGTGTCATTCACCTGTTTGTTGGGCCAAAGTTGGAGAAGTTCAACTCACCGGTCCAGACATGGTCCAAGAGACAACCGAGAAGATCAACCAGATCAAGCAAAGAATGCAAGCCACTCGTGATCGACAAAAGAGTTACGCCGATTTAAAGCGTAAGCCGATGGAATTTCAAGTTGGAGATAAAGTTATGCTTAAAGTTTCGCCATGGAAAGGGGTAGTACGTTTTGGCAAACGGGGGAAGTTAAACCTCAGATATGTTGGACCTTTCAAAGTGTTGGAAAAGGTTGGAGCCGTTGCTTACAAGCTTAAACTTCCTCAAGAGCTGAGCAGGGTTCACAATACGTTTCATGTATCCAACTTAAAGAAGTGTTATGCCGATGAACCATTAGTCATTCTGTTAGATGGACTCCATATTGATGACAAGATTTATTTTGTTAAGAAACCAGTAGAAATCATTGATCATGAAGTTAAAAGATTGAAACAAAGTCGCATTCCAATTGTCAAGGTTCGATGGAACTCTAGGAGAGGTCCTGAGTTCACATGGGAACGTGAAGACCAAATTCGAAAGAAGTATCTGCACCTCTTCACAAAGACCGCACCGTCGTCAAGGTCTTAAGACTTGAAGACAAGGCTCACTTAACAGGGGAAGACTATAACACCCCGTGTTTTTAGGTCATTTACGACGTTATTTATTTCCCTATTTATTTTTAGTCTTGTACGCGTTTGCTTTTAATTTTAATCGTTAAGTTAAATCACGTAAGCTAAAAATTATCATTCAACGTAAACGGGCATCCAAAAATTACATGTTTACGTCAAGCAAGTGTTAGATAATTATTTAGAGGATAATTATTAACTTTGCACATTTTATTTTTATTGGTTACGTAAAGTGTTTACGTTTCGCGATAAAATATGTTTAGGCATTCACGGAAGCACCAATACCTATCTATACTCAACTAAATACCCATAATTATACCCAATACTCAAAAAAATTACAAAATCTCTTATATATTTATACATATGGCCGGATTTGGTGAAGAAAATAAGAGGAAATATTACGAAATCTTGCTAAAAGTCTTGTACAAGAAAGCCTCATTAAAACGTTATGGTGTGACTAGTAAAATGGACCAACTATTCCTTTAAAACCCTCATCTTGTCTAAGACTTTCTACAAGTGGTCTTGACTAAGTGCTTGTGATATATAAGGAAGCAACTAGTAATTGAAATAACACACAACACATTTCCTTAGTAAAAACAACACAAATACTCTTTTTGTCCTCCCTCTAACCCACGGCCAAACTCAAAACCCTTAAGAATCCATACAAATTTTATTTACCATACATACAAGTGATCTTACAACATATCTAAGATATACCAAGAAGGTTTGAAAGTTTAGTTAAGCATTTACAAGGGTTAAATAAGGAAGGTTTAAGTTAGGGTTTCTTGAAGGAAATTAAGGTTTCTTTGTCTTGGAAGCTTGGGTTTATTATCTAAACTAGGGTTTAGATCTTGTATTTCTTCATCATACATCATACTAAGGTTATCTAAAACCCTTAAACTCTTTACATTTGTGATTTCATATGTATATTGTGTTTATATATTTAATCACCATCTAGGAATATTATTAACTTCTAAAATGGATTTTTACACTTGATTATCGTTTGATAAGCTTTATCATATGTTATGTTGATGTTGAGGAAATGTTATAATGGGAGTATACGTATTATTTAAGTGTTGGTTTACCTATAAAAAGTATATATAAGTTAATGATTTAAAAAGTTACTTATTAAGTTTATAAGTAAAAGTGTTGTGAGATCTTGTTACCATAAACAATATTTAGAAAAATCATGGACTAAGGACCTTAAGTATGTAACACATGTGGTATAAGTTGTTGTAGAGGACTTGTAACAAAGTTACTAAACTAAAAAGTTATAAAAACAAGTTTAAACATATTTTTAACAAAAATATCAAAAGGGTCTGTTTTAAATTTGAATATAAAGTATTGATTTTATATTTTTATAAAATACTACATGTTACAAGGATCGTAGGAAAGTAGAGAACTTAAAAACCGATTTATAACGAATGAGATACGGCATTTGCAAGTTATACGATAATAAACGCTTTTATAAAAGAAATTTTATAAAAACTTATTACAATTCACCTCTGATATAAAAGATTGGTTATTTTTCTCGGAAAGTACATAATTTTAGGATTCTAAAACATTAAGAATCATTATTTTTTGATCAATAACGAAGGAGTTATGGATTTTTCACGTTTACGACAATTAAAGGTTATAAAATAATTTTATAAACTATGAACTGTAAAAATCACTATTATTCTTTTTGATACATTTTGGAAAAATACATTAGTTAGATAAAACTTTTAATTACGAAGACGTGCTAAAATCAGAGTTAAAACGAATAAGATATGACTTTTACGAGGTTTACGATAATTAAATTTATAAAAGTGTATGAACAGTAAAAATTACTGTTCACCAGTGGGTTGAAAATATGAAAATGTAATACTTTGATACCTCGTCTTAATACAAAAACGTGGACATAAGAAACGTACGAAATGGACTTAAAACGAGAAAGTTACGCCGTTTTTACTAAAGAGATATTTATAAACGTTTTTACTTTATAAATATGATTTCACAAATACAATTAGATGGTGATGTAGCTATATAGAATTATATACGGCATTAGTTATTCAAAGTACTTACTACTCATAAGGCCTATAATCAATTAGGTTGCATTCGGGCGTATTCGTGACACATTTTCTGTTTGTGATTTACATTGTCGATTTACTCACTCAAGGTGAGTTCATAGCTCTATGTTTTACATTTATAATAATTTAGACATTTTACATTACGATTACGTGTTTGCCTAAGTAGCGATAACCCTCTGAGCACCTTATCATGAACTGTCAATTACTTGTTGTTAGCGCGAATGTTATAAATAGATCTATTTGGGATTGACATCCTCGTTCGAGTGAGTCATGCTCACTGTGCCGGTATGCCTGACAACGAACGTATATCATGTCAGACTTGGGATGCTGCGGGTTAGAACATCATCACGGGCAATGTTGGCAATTTATATTGCAATTCATACATGTCGAGCTTCAGTGTCATAAGCTTAAGGAAACGTAATTACATTTTATGATGTTTGCATCTGTTGCATTATCATGGGGAAATCTTGCGGTCCTACATTATACATTTTACAAACCTATGAATTCACCAACATTATTGTTGACGTTTTAAGCAATGTTTTTCTCAGGAGATCAATGAGGTACAAGACAAGGGATACATTGGTGGTCGTTATTTGGGAAGTCATATGCATAAAAGATTTGGTTGCATTACATTTTGGGGAAACATTTGTTATGGACTAGAATCTTTGTATTTTGAACATCGAACAAGTGAAGCGTCGGGCTTTTGTAACAAACAATTTGTTAAATCTAATGTACCGGTTTTAAACAACTTTTAAATGATCATTCTTATATATATCTTGTATTATTGATCTATAAAGAATCACCCCCAGACCCATATTCTGTTACGGCCTAATTTTGGGGTGTTACACTTAGTACGTTCATTTACATAAAATTCCCATAACCCGTTTTGGGTGTTTTTGTCGATCTCCCAATAATTGTTAAATTTTAGTGCTAGCCAGTATAGAAATAGGTAATCTGTTCTGTTGTCCAAGTCATCTGGCATCTTACTATTGCGGGAATGGGATAAAGGGTAATATTTATGGGAGAACTTATTACACATTTCATTCTAACCGATGGTTGTTCCCTCGATTTCATTGCTCCACCATTTTTCTGCATCTCCACTAAGTGATACTGAAAAAACGTGTAATCGAAGTTCGTTCTTGTCTACATCAGAAATTTTGATCCATTTAGTTATTTCGAGTATTTTGCTGATGTGGTCGATCACGTCTCCTTCGTTCGTGCCATTAAAAGCGTTGTCCCTACGTATTTTTAAGAATTCATCCCCAATTTTTAGTTCGTGCTTTTCGTTTATTGGGGAGTTAGTATCATCATTCATTCCGTCCTTCGCGTCGTTGTTGCTTGACATTATCTCCTAGCAAACACCGCTTCCTTAGAATGTTGGTAGAAAATAATGGATTTAAACGCGAAGAAATTCAGTTTGTTGTCACAGCGACTCTTTTTCGTCAAACGGTTTCTAGATAATAAGCATAGAAGATCAGTAGGATGTGCTCTCGTGGGAGAGTACACATAAAATAAAACAGAAAACCGAATACGAAATACTGGTACTATATCAGATGAGAAATACGTCGTATGATATTGATTAGTATACATCGTATGGGTCTGTTGATAGCAGTACGCCGTATTGAGTTTGTAGAATACGTCGTATTGTTTTGGAGAACAGATATGCCGTTTAGACTACAAAAACAATACGCTGTCCTGAGCAGAAGGTTAGATATGCCGCATCCAACTGGTGGATACGTCGTATCAGGTGATCAGTCAAAACAGAATACTATTTAAAACACAATTAAATAATGCAATAAATTAAACACACAATAATCAAACAATTAAATCACACAATTAGCAATCGGAATTAATCTAATTAATTTACACTAAGCAAGTTAAAGGTTAGAAATACTAATAAGAATAAAGATTAAACAATTCACTCCCCGGCAACGACGTCAAAAACTTGATGTGTCGTCATGTGTTGTATATTAAGTGATTATCAAGTTTTACATTTATATTTAGCCGACAAACCAAAAAACAACACTTTAACGGGCAGTGTACCTGGTCAAGATGTAGCTTCGCGGTAAGTAGTGTGTTGAACACTAAGAGCAACGTTAACCTAATATTCTATCAGTATTTTAATATATCTAGATTAGTCTAATTACTTGTTAAACCTATGCTATACATATTTACTAGTGGTAAATGGGGGGGTTTCAGCCTGAGAGACTGGCACAGGTTTGGTGGTGACAAAGATTAATTCAAAACACAATAAACACTAAAGCAAATAATCACAAGACAAAGAAGCGGTACAAGCCAAATAATAGAAAACTGTATTAACCATGTTAAATCCGATTAAATGATTGATTTGTTAGTTTAGTGCATATGGTACTTATCTCGATAGGCAGAATATCATTCTTAAGGCTTAGGTGGTTCTTCATCCTAAGACCTAGATACGAACAATCTTGTCACGATTAACGCATCCGCATAAAGCATCCAATAGTCTAATTATAATTTATCATAGGGAATTAAAGCAGTGGTGATCCTGTTAATACCCAAGCCCATCAAGACTTTACCCACTTATTGTTTGATGTTGTTGTCACATCCCCAAAATCACAACGCAGCGGAATACCACTTGGGGTGCTACTTCAAAGCATAAAGTACAAGTTATAGAAAACGACTCTAAGTGAGATGTTTAATAAAATGACACATTCGATTTAATAAAAATCAGAGTTAGACAGGTCCTAATAATTTCCTTTTTAACTAAAGTTACAAGAGTTTAAACGTGACCCATTTGTATATTTAAAGAAAAATGATTATCGAATGTGAAGAAAAACCGAGTCTTTAAATTTATGATATCCGCGCATCCAAATGCTCCCAATGCTTAGCTAGCAAAATAATAACATAAGAAAATACATGCAAAACGTCAACAATAATGTTGGTGAATTCATAGGTTTAAGTAAAATCTGTATTGAAATAATTTAAGTAATATTTCAGTAAGAAAAGTAGCGTTACAACATTTTAAAGTATTATTTCCGAAATTCAAGTGGTAATTCAATAATTCAGGTAATATTCAGTGAATCCATAGAGTTTATAATAAAGAGTAAAAGCAATTTAGAACACAAGTATAGTTCAATAGGGTACATTGCAACGAATACAAGGTATCAATTCATCTTTATCGCATTGAGCTCATGACACCGAACATTAACACTACATATTTATATATGTCTAAATTTGCCCCTGATACTAGGTATTATTGCCTTATACCTAAACTGTCTCAATACAAAACGTCCGTTTGACATGGGTGTTCTCAATATGGATTCAAACCCCGGACGGGGTTGTCAACCCCAATAGATCTATATATTTGTACTAGCGTTTACCCTGAAAGGTAATTAACGGTTCATGAAATTAGGGACTTTGGCAATAGCTACTTATGCGGATAATCTCATAATCGGGTCCAGCATACCATAAAATCACTTGTTTTCAATTTTAAACGAAGTAAAATATTCAAAACTTATAGTTTCATAAATCGGTATTCAACGATTTCAAATCGTATAGTAGCAAATCAAGCTTTCGTAAGTTCATGAGTAAACAACCATGTATCACACATGTTTTAGAAGTCATATAGTAAGTAAGTAAAAGATTTTAGTACAAACAACCATGTAACGCTTATGAAGTAGAAATCAATAAGTTTACTTAGTAAAACGAGCATGTATTCTCACCCCGAAATAGTTTATGAAACCATTAAAAAAGAAAAGGTGGAGCTATGAACTCACCTTAAGTAGAAGTATCGGATAAGAGAATCAACAACGAACGAACAATGACGACAACGTCTCAACCACGACCTATAATATAGTAGTTCGTGATTAGAAGAACTAAAGACCGAGAGAAAAATGCATAAGTTACATAAGTAAACATATTTACTACACATACATATAATTACATACTTATGGAATCCATATGTGCGCCCTAAGTTTTATTTATTAAGACGCTCTCATTAACAGTATTACGCTCGTCATTAATTTACGCTACTTTTCTGAAAAGTTTCTATTTTTAGAAAGTTACTATTTTAGGAAAGTTTCTATTTTTAGAAAGTTTCCATTTCTGGAAAGTTCGGATATTCGAAGATGTTAATATTGTTTAATAAAATGTTAAGTTTCCCGTTAACCCTGACGAACCAATAACTCATATACTTATCCTTATTTTCCTCGTTATGCTTATATATATAAAGTTTCCAAAAATAGACTTACTATTTTTAAACGTGACCGAACACACCCAATAATATATATATATATATATATATATATATACATTTTGCAAGCTCAAATTAACATTTTCCAAGCTCAAACGGACACTAAAACACTCAAACTACCACTTTTTGACAAAAATTAGAAACTATTTCAACTTTTCAAAAAGAAAAATCACTAACTTTTACCCCTATATTTTCTTATCGTCAAACATTTATAGTCCAAGTTTCGCGGCTTTTTATGTAAACATCCAAATAAACAACTTTCACGTTTTAGCGAAAGGTCGGTTCGGACCAGAAAGGGTCTGAATCCCAAGTTAAAAACTACATCAGCTTACTTTTCCCTATAGTTGCTGAATTTTTATAAACTAAAACGCAGACCTGTGTTTTGAGTAAAAACTCCACTTTTATGCACTTTTTGACCAAATTTCGCAACTTTTTATGCAAAACGATATTCCGGACAACTTTCGTGTTTTAGCCGAGACACAAAACGATACAGAAAATGATGAAAACTCCCATTTACGATTCTGTCAGCAACTATTATTTACCTTATGAGCTGAATTTTTGCGAAACTTTTTCTAAACTTCTTTTGACCATAAAAACTTTGTTTTTAGAAGTTATGGGACGATCCTTATATGAAAACGATCATAAAAATAAGCTCTATGATATTCTTAGGTCAAAATTTAATTTAAACATTTTTATGACACTCAAAAAGGGCGATGTAATTTTCTGCATTAACCAACCCGTTTCAAAACACCTCCAAACGCTATTTTCTCAACACAACAACTTCACAAATACACCTAACTAACCTATCTCCGTCCACTAACACCTCAAACCGTATATGTATATATATATATATATATATAGTAGAATATATATAGATATATATATATAATACTATAAAATATATATATAAAATTGGGATCACGTGAGACGAAAAACTAAATGAGAAGAATAAAGAAGGATTCTAACCACATTTTAAATAGGAGAGAGAATTTTAATGGGAGATGCATCCATTTTTGTAGGTGCATCTTAAATGTGTGGTTGTGGTTTCTTCTTATCATTCTTATTTTAAGTTTTCTTCTTATTTGATCCTAACTCTATATATATATATATATATATATATATATATATATATATATATATATATATATATATATTACATACGATTCTGTCAGCACTTTTGTACCTTATGAGCTGAATTTTTGCGAAACTTCTTGTTCTAACTTCGTTTTGAACATAAAAACTTTGTTTTTTTAGAGTTTATGGGGACGATCCTTATTGGAAACATCAAAAAAAACAAGTTTCTATCCATATCTTAGGTCAAAAATTTAATTAAACATTTTTTACAGCCACTCAAAAGGGCGATGTAATTTTCTGCATAACCGACCCTTTCAAAACACCTCCAAACGTTTATTTTTCACACAACAACCTTCCAAATAACCTAACTAACCTATCTCCGTCCACTAACAACTCAAACCAATATATACATATGTATATATATATATATATGTATATGTATATTATATGTAACTATATTTGTATAGGATATATATATATGTATATGATTATTGATAATATAATATATATATATATATGTATATATATAATATGTATATAATATAATATGTTATATAGGAATATTTAATATGTATATATATATGATATATACTGTATACAGTTTTAAACATTTTTATGACACTCAAAAGGGGCGATGTAATTTTCTGCATTAACCGACCCGTTTCAAAACACCTCCAAACGCTATTTTCTCAACACAACAACTTCACAAATACACCCTAACTAACTACTCCGTCCACTAACAACTCAAACCAATTAGATAGATAATATGTATATAATATATAGTCATATATATGTATATGTATATGTAGAAGTATATATATTTGTATATGATATATATATAATATGTAATATATATATATGTATATATATATATATGTATATATATATATATGTATATGTATATATATATGTATATGTATATCTATATGTATATGTATATATATATGTATATGTATATGTATATGTATATGTACATATACATATATATATACATATACATATATATATACATATACATATACATATACATATATACATAAACATATAACATATATTTACATATACATAATACATACATACATATACATATATACCATATATATAATATAGAAGTACAAATGTCATATAATGTACATATATACATCTATGTACATATAGTATACTGTATATATATATACATAATATGTACATAATGTATGTAGCATAATGTACATATAGTACATGTAAGTACATATGTACTATATGTACATATACATATATATACATATATGATATTTTAAAAATATATATATATATATATATAAGATATATATATAATAATATATATATATATATAGTATACTCTATATATAAATATATATATATATAATATAGTAGGGATCCGTGAGAAGAAAAACTATAAATGAAATAATAATAAGATTTCTAGCCACACATTTTAAATAGGTGAGAGAATTTTAATGGGAGATGCATCCATTTTTGTGTGTGCATCTTAAATGTGTGGTTGTGGTTTCTTTTTATCATTCTCATTTTAAGTTTTCTTTTTATTTGATCCTAACTCTATATATATACATATATATATATATATATATATATATATATATATATATATATACATATATACATGTATATACATATATACATGTATATATATATATATATATGTATATATATGTATATATATATATACATATACATATATATACATATACATATATATACATATATATATATATATATATATATATACAGATTATATATATATATAAAATATAATATTTATAATAATATATAATAATAGAAATATATAATATATAGATATATATATAGAGTTTAGATCAAATAAAAGAAAAACTTAAAAGAGAATGATAAAAAGAAACCACAACCACACAGTTAAGATGCACGACACAAAAATGGATGCAATCTCCCATAAAATTCTCCACCTATTTACAAATGTGTGTCTTAGAAATCCTTTCTTATATTCTCAATTATAGTTTTTTATATATTATATACATCTACATATATCTACCTATACATATTATACATAATAATATCTATAAATATATATAGATATATATATATATAAGATATATATATAGATTACAGATATATTTACTATATATATATATATATATGTACATATATACATAAATTTACATATATTATATGTATATATATATTATTGTATAATCTGTAAATATGTATATATATGTATATGTATATGTAATGTATATGTAGATTTATTACAATAATGTACATATATACATATATGTTATATATATATATATAGATATAATAATATATTAATATATTATATATTATATATATATATAAGATATATATAATGATATATATGCATATATATATTTATATATAGTAGGGATCCGTGAGAAGGAAAAACTATAAGAGAATAATAAAGAAGTTTCAATCCACACATTTTAAATAGGTGAGAGAATTCTTTAATGGAGATGCATCCATTTTTGTGTGTGCATCTTAAATGTGTATGTTGTGGTTTCTTTTTATCATTCTCATTTTAAGTTTTCTTCTTATTTGATCCTAACTCTATATATAATATATATATATATATATATATATATATATATATACATACACATATATATAAATATACATACATATATATATATATACATACATATATATATATATATATATATATATATATATATATACATTATATATATATATATTATAGAATATATATAATAAAATATATATATATACTAAATATAATCGCACATGGATTCCAAAGTAGGAAAATAATATGCATGCATAATCATAAGAAAATAACCTCAAGGAGAGTTTAAGAATGCTCACAAACACAAGTAGATGTGAAGAAAATAATCAACACAAAACTTCTTCTTGTTCCCTTTGTAATTAGCCGAAAACCATCCACCACCCTTATAATACTAACGCTTATTTTCAATAACCCAAATCTTCACAAAAACACTAATCTTTTAACCATTTTATGCTTGATCTTCGCTCAAAAACCAAAGAACTAACAAAGATCAAGATTTTAATAAAACCCAGCATGTTGATTTTTCTTGTAAAGTTTATAGGGAGGTAATATATGAGTAATGAGTGATGTCCTAAGCTATAGGAAATTTTTTATGGTGGATTTATGATGTTTGTTGGTGGTTCGATAAAACCACAGAGAGAGAGACAGAGGTTTATTTTTGCTAAGTGTTATCTACTGTGTTTTTTTAAGCAGATAGTGTGTATAAGAAGAAAAAGAATGTGTCGATGATTTCTAGGGATGTTTGGACCGGTTTATTTTTTTATTATTATTTTTTTTGTAAATTTATTTAAGTGTAGTATTTTTAATGTAGAGTTTAAATAAAAAGTAGGGAAAATGATGTTGGGTTGTGGTTTTAGTAGGAGTCACATAAAAGAAAGGGTGTTTGGTTTTCTAGTTTTGATGAAGCTAAAACATTAAAGAAGGGATTTGATTTATAATCATATGTTTATAAATTAGATTTTTATTTTATTTTTCTAAAACATTTATACCACAATATTTGTTTTTAAAGCACGTAGTTAAAATATTAAAAATTGTAAAAATACTATTTTGACGCGGTTTCGGCCAAATGCGGATAAAAGTAGAAAAAGTAGTAAGAAGAAACAAAACTAAAATAAGCTATCGAAGCTAAAGTATGGAATTATTTATTTTTCAAACGTTAAAATGAATAAATATTCAAGGCACGATTCGTAACTAGCTAAAACGATGATTTTTGTTAAAACGGCTAAAAATAAAGATAATAAATTCTATAAAAATTAAAAATAAAATTTAGAGATCGGTTTAAATATTTATCTTAAATTCATACTGTTACATTTCTACCCTGGTAAGGGAGCACCGTCCTGGTGCTCAATTCGCCGTATGGTTACTTGTGAAGAGATGATGATATACTCAGGTCCTCATCGAGGTTTCTAACAAAATTTGAACGAACAATAAATATATGCAATAAACATGAGCGAACGGATTGAATGTCATGAGAATCCGTAAAAGGAAGGATTAAATACATGACCCGAAGAAAAAGCCATTGGAACGAAGAATTTAACAAGTCGTCAATTCTTGGAAGCGGTATGTGGTTCATTACTATTAGCTTATCAAGTTCGCGGTGGGCGATACACATTCGGAAAAATACATATAACAAATTACGAGTCAAAAGGAGTTTATAGCCTAAATAATGATTCGTACGGACGAAGGCACGCTATGTCGGATGCACATAAGCCCACTCATTCACAATTCGTCACTTACATAAAGAGGCGTCCCAATCCATGTAAGTAAAGAATTTATGAACTTATGGTTCGGCGGTTTATAATTTCCTTATTCAAATGAAGAAGCGTCCCAATTCATTTCAATAAGATGATTATAAATCATCCTACTTAAGTATGACCAACACAAAACAAAATATCACAACAAGATCAAATGCTACATTAAGTAAAGGGGTGTCTCCTTAGCGGCATGATTCTTCAAAATCATAGGAAGTAACGAGAAGAAGAATGAGACGTTAGTCAATCATGTTTCAAAGGTAAGTGCCAAAAGACGACACGTTCCAAGGTGACAAGATAAAGTTGTACTCCCATCGAATGGAAGACTTCAAAACAATAGATTATGAAGCGATATACGCGATTCAAAAGTATAAGAAGAGTGTTCAAATTCGGAGTCGGTCGAGAAAATAATTAGCGGAATTGACAAACTACACCGAATTTCAATGCCATCAAAAGGAAATAAAGTAAAGTCGCGTAAGTGTTTTGAAGATCATCGCATCGCTCATAATATATTGTAGTAAACGAACTCGTTAAGACGTACTATAGTGTTTTACACATATTAATAATTTATATTATTACGTAGATGATTCACACTAGCTTCGGTTAGCACTTACATCAAGTCAAGCTTATTTAAAAACATAGACAATGAAAATCCACAACATGTCGGTAGGCGTACCCCTCCGATCCTAACACACTATAATATGAGTACGACGTACTCATCCGATAACCAAATTTCAAATCACGCTAGCCCATAACACCAAGGCGACACAAGCAACCTTGAATATTTAGACTCACACAAATCACTTCTCAATAATAGATAACTCAAACCAGAAGATGAGCCATAAGAAATTAAAAGAATGTAGCACATATACGGTACGGGTATCCTTAGTTATGATACTAGGTATTGATGTTTCGAGTGAGAAAATAAAAAACAGGAATACGCTATAAGCGGAGTGTCAATATATAAAGTTATAACCACCTGATATAGAGGTCAATATAAGGCGTCATAAGATAGACGTGAGAGAGCGTTATCCATGTAATAGCAATAGGGATGCAAAAGAGAGCATATAAGTTACCTGAAGGCAAGTGGCGCGGATATCGAACAATGGTGAAAGACTTTTAAAAGTTTTCGAAAAACGGTTATAGTTTAGGTTTTGAAAACGTCCTAGTTCTCTATAACCAGTGCTCTGATACCACTCTATCACACCCCCAAAATCACAACGCAGCGGAATACCACTTGGGTGCTACTTTCCAACATAAAGTACAAGTTATAGAAAACGACTATAAGTGAGACGTTTAATAAAATGACACATTCGATTTAATAAAATATCAGAATTAGACAGGTCCCAATAATTTCCTTTTTAACAAAAGTTACAAGAGTTTAAACATGACTCATTTGTATATTTAAAGAAAAATGATTATCGAATGTGAAGAAAAACCGAGTCTTTAAATTTATGATATCCGCGCATCCAAATGCTCCCAATGCTCAGCTAGCAAAATAATAACCTGAGAAAATACATGCAAAACGTCAACAATAATGTTGAATGGAATTCATAGGGTTTAAGTAAATCAGGATTGACATAATTTAAGTAATATTTCAGTAAGAAAAGTAGCGTTACAACATTTCAAAGAATTATTTTTGAAATCCAAGTGGTAATTCAATAATTCAAGTAATATTCAGTGAATCATAGAGTTTAATAATAAAAAGTAAAAGCATTTAAACACAAGTAGAGTCAATTAGGACCTATTACAACAAAAATACAATGTATCAATACATCTTTATCGCATTGAGCTCATGACACCGAACATTAACACTACATATTTATATATGTCTAAATTTGCCTCTGATACTAGGTATTATTGCCTCATACCTAAACTGTCTCAATACAAAATGTCCGTTTGACATGGGTGTTCTCAATATGGATTCAGACCTCGGACGGGGTTGTCAAGCCTAATAGATCTATATATTTGTACTAGCATTTACCCTGAAAGGTATTTAACGTTCATGAATTAGTCTTCTTTGGCAATAGCTACTCATGCGGATAATCTCATAATCGGGTCCAGCATACCATAAAATCACTTGTGTTCAATTTTAAACGAAGTAAGATATTCAAAACTTATAGTTTCATAAATCGGTATTCAACGATTTCAAATCGTATAGTAGCAAATCAAGCTTTCGTAAGTTCATGAGTAAACAACCATGTATCACACATGTTTTAGAAGTCATATAGTAAGTAAGTAAAAGCTTTTAGTACAAACAATCATGTAACGCTTATGTAGTAGAAATCAATAAGTTTACTTAGTAAAACGAGCATGTATTCTCACCCCGAAATAGTTTATGAAACCATTAAAAAAGAAAAGGTGGAGCTATGAACTCACCTTAAGTAGAAGTATCGGATAAGAGAATCAACAACGAACGAACAATGACGACAACGTCTCAACCACGACCTATAATATAGTAGTTCGTGATTAGAAGAACTAAAGACCGAGAGAAAAATGCATAAGTTACATAAGTAAACATATTTACTACACATACATATAATTACATACTTATGGAATCCACATGTGCGCCCTAAGTTTTATTTATTAAGACGCTCTCATTAACAGTATTACGCTCGTCATTAATTTACGCCACTTTTGAAAAGTTTCTATTTTTAAAAAGTTACTATTTTAGGAAAGTTTCTATTTTTAAAAAGTTTCCATTTCTGGAAAGTTCGGATATTCAAAGATGTTAATATTGTTTAATAAAATGTTAAGTTTCCCGTTAACCCTGATGAACCAATAACTCATATACTTATCCTTATTTTCCTCGTTATGCTTATATATATAAAGTTTCCAAAAATAGCCTTACTATTTTTAAACATGACTGAACATACCCAATATATATATATATATATATCATCTAATAGTGTTCGTTAACATTTTGCAAGCTCAAACGGACACTAAAACACTCAAACTACCACTTTTTGACAAAAATCAACTATTTTAACTTTTCCAAAAAGAAAACTCACTAACTTTTACCTCTATATTTTCCTATCGTCTAACATTTTCAGTCCAAGTTTCGCGACTTTTTATGTAAAACGTCCAAATAAACAACTTTCATGTTTTAGCGAAAGGCCGGTTCGGACCAGAAAGGGTCCGAATCCCAAGTTAAAAACTGTATCAGCTCACTTTTCCCTACAGTTGCTGAATTTTTATAAACTAAAACGTAGACCTGCGTTTTGAGTAAAAACCCCACTTTTATGCACTTTTAGACCAAATTTCAAGAATTTTATGCAAAACGATATTCCGGACAACTTTCGTGTTTTAGCCGAGGCCCAAAACGATACAGAAAATGATGAAAACTCCCATTTACGATTCTGTCAGCAACTAATATTTACCTTATGAGCTGAATTTTTATAAACTAAAACGCAGACCTGTGTTTTGAGTAACAACCCCACTTTTATGCACTTTTTGACCAAATTTCGCGACTTTTTATGCAAAACGATATTCCGAACAACTTTCATATATATATATATATATATATATATATATATATATATATATATATATACATACGATTCTGTCAGCAACTATTATTTACCTTATGAGCTGAATTTTTGCGAAACTTTTTCTAAACTTCTTTTGATCATAAAAACTTTGTTTTTAAGAGTTATGGGACGATCCTTATATGGAAACGATCATAAAAACAAGTTCTACCATATTCTTAGGTCAAAATTTAATTTAAACATTTTTATGACACTCAAAAAGGGCGATGTAATTTTCTGCATTAACCGACCCGTTTCAAAACACCTCCAAACGTTATTTTTTCAACACAACAACTTCACAAATACACCTAACTAACCTATCTCCGTCCACTAACAACTCAAACCAATATATATATATATGTATATATATATATATATGTATATGTATATGTATATGTATATATATTTGTATATGTATATATATATATGTATATGTATATATATATATATATATATATATATATATGTATATATATATATATGTATATATATATATATGTATATATGTATATATATATATGTATATATATATATATATATATGTATACATATTTTAAACATTTTTATGACACTCAAAAAGGGCGATGTAATTTTCTGCATTAACCGACCCGTTTCAAAACACCTCCAAACGTTATTTTTTCAACACAACAACTTCACAAATACACCTAACTAAACCAATCTCCGTCCACTAACAACTCAAACCAATGTATAAGAATATATATATGTATAAATATATATATACTATTGAATAATGTAAAAGTATATGTATATATATTATGTATAAGTCTAAATCTATATGTAATAATAATAAAAGTAAATATGATATATAAGTAATATATATAACTGTTATATGTATAATAATATATGTAAATTTATATCTATATGTATTATGTTATAAATAATATGTATATGTAATAGTAAATGTAATATGTTACTATAACCATATATATAACATAAACGTTATATATACCATATACATATGACATACTACAAATACAAATATACATATACATGATATACATATAAACATAATACATATACATACATATAAACATGTACATATATAAGATACATATATATATATATAGAGTACATATTTACATATATGTACATAAATACAAATATGTAGCATAAATGTAATATTTAAAAAAATAACATGTAAGTACATAATGTATGACATATTGTACATTATATGTACAAGTAAGTGAACATATGTACATAAATTACAAAAACATATATATACATCATATGTTATAAAGTGTTACATATTATATATTATAGTAAATATAATAAAATGATATATATATATATATACATAAATAATATATAAACAAATAAATATATAGAAAAATACTTTATATAGTAGGGATCCTCGTAGGTGATAAGAAAAAACAATAATGAGAATAATAAGAAGATTTCAGCCCAACTGACATTTAAAAGGTGGAGAGAATTTCATTAATAGTGAGATGCATCCATTTGTATGTGTACGTCCATTGCATCTAAATGGATTATGTTGTGGTTTCTTTTATTATCATTGCTCATTTTTAAGTTACTGCGTTTTTATTTGATACCTAACTCAATTATATATAACATATAAATATATATATAAATACATATATATATATATATATAAAAACAATAATATACATGTATATACATATAATACATGTATATAAATTATATATAAATGGTGTATTATAAAGTTATATAAACTATATACATAACATATATAATACATAAGCAAAAAACGTACATAACATTAAATAAAACAACAAACAAACCACACTCCTACACTATCACACACTACACGAACCACACACTATCACACTCACACACTACTCACAACACATCTAGTCAACAACAACACACACTAACACCACTACACTCTACACTATCACCCCACCCCCTCTCTCCACCAACACCCCATCTCCATCACCCCCTCCCCCACCCCCCCCCACCATCATACCCTTACATCGCTCTACACAAAAAAAGGAAGCCACCACCCGGAATAAATAAAAAACACTCACCTATAAAAAAAAGATTAGCTAGCAATCCACAACAACTAAAAACTACAACAAAACTAATTATAAAACGAATATATATCGAAACAAACCAACAAACCCACAAAACACCACGACACCAACACACTCCCACCACACGACTCAAAAACATCACTACACTCTCAAACACAACCATCAATCTATACCAAACCACCACACATACCAACAACAATACCACCACAACTCAACAAAAACAAAGAACCCATCCTACCCACACATACCCACAAAATACACATACTCACTCAACGATACGAATACACACACATACGCATACACACCACTTTAGAATGTACACAGGAACGCCATAAACAGACTCGTCAATTACCCTCACAATACCACAACAACCACTCATTACACACACACACACTCACAACCACTCACACACACACACACACCACCAATACATCACACACACAACAAAAGCGTAGGATCACAAATGATACCCTGTCCTTACCCTTTGATTATGAGCTTAGTTGGACCGGCAAGTGACCCGATAATTGTTCAACTAGTATTGTTTATTAATTAATTGGTATTGATTTGGGTGGTGGACTACCGGTGTATAAAACAATTGTAACATTTCTGAATTTAAGATCAATATTTAAACCGAGCTCTAAATTCTATTTCTAATTTTTATGGAATTTATTATCATTATTTTTAGCCGTTTTAACGAAAATCGTCATTTTAGCTAGTTACGAATCGTGCCTTGAGTATTTATTCATTTTAACGTTTGAGAAATCAATAATTCCATACTTTAGCTTCGAGAGCTTATTTATTTTTTTCATTTTAATACTTTTCGACTTTTATCCGCGTTTGACCGAAACCGCGTCAAAATAGTATTTTTACAATTTTTAATATTTTAACTACGTGGTTTAAAAACAAATATTGTGGTATAAATGTTTTAGAAAAATAAAAATATAATTTATAAACATAACATATAAATCAAACACCCTCTTTAATTGTTTTAGGCTCCATCAAAACTAGAAACCAAACACCATTTTCTTTTATTTGACTCCTACTAAACCACAAACCAAACACTCCTTTTTCCCTACCTTTTATTTAAACTCTACACTAAAAATACTACACTTAAATAAATTTAGAAAAAATAAAAAATAAAAAAATAAACCGGCCCAAACATCCCTAGAAATCATCGACACATTCTTTTTCTTCTTATACACACTACCTACTTCCAAAAAAAACACAGTAGATAACACTTAGCAAAAATAAACCTCTGTCATTCTCTCTGGTTGTGTCGAACCACCAACAAACACCATAAATCCACCATAAAAATTTTCCTATAACATTTTAGACATCAGTACATTACTCATATATTAATCCCTATTAACCTTTACAAGAAAAATCAACATGCAATGGTTTTATTAAAAATCTTGATTTTGTTAGTTCTTTGGTTTTGAGTGAAGATCAAGCATAAAAGGGTTGAAGATTAGTGTTTTTGTGAAGATTTGGGTTATTGAAAATCAAGGGTTGGTATATAAAGGTGTGTTTGGTTTCGGCTAACACAAGGGAACAAGAAGAAGTTTTGTGTTGATTATTTTCTTCACATCTACTAGTGTTTATGAGCATTCTTAAACTCTCCTTGAGGTTATTTTCTTATGATTATGCATGCATCTTATTTTCATACTTTGGAATCCATGTGCGATTATGTTTAGTATATATATATATATATATAATTGTGGAAGGATTATTCGTTTGAGTTGTTAGTGGACGGAGATAGGTTAGTTATGTTTATTTGTGAAGTTGTTGTGTTGAGAAAATAGCGTTTGGAGGTGTTTTGAAACATGTCGGTTAATGCAGAAAATTACATTGCCCCTTTTGAGTGTCATAAAAATGTTTAAATTAAATTTTGACATAAGAATATGATAGAGCTTGTTTTTATGATCGTTTCCATATAAGGATCGTCCCATAACTCCTAAAAACAAAGTTTTTATAGTCAAAAAAAGTTTGGAAAAAGTTTCGCAAAAATTCAGCTCATAAGGTAAATAATAGTTGCTGACAGAATCGTAAATGGGCGTTTTCATCATTTTCTGTATCGTTTTGGGTCTCTGCTAAAGCACGAAAGTTGTTCGGAATATCGTTTTGCATAAAAAGTCGCGAAATTTGGTCAAAAAGTGCATAAAAGTGGGGTTGTTACTCAAAACACAGGTCTGCGTTTTAGTTTATAAAAATTCAGCTCATAAGGTAAATAATAGTTGCTGACAGAATCGTAAATGGGAGTTTTCATCATTTTCTGTATCGTTTTGGGCCTCGGCTAAAACACGAAAGTTTTCCGGAATATCATTTTGCATAAAAATTCTTGAAATTTGGTCTAAAAGTGCATAAAAGTAGAGTTTTTACTCAAAACACAGGTCTGCGTTTTAGTTTATAAAAATTCAGCAACTGTAGGGAAAAGTAAGCTGATGCAGTTTTTAACTTGGGATTCGGACCCTTTCTGGTCCGAACCGGCCTTTCGCTAAAACATGAAAGTTGTTTATTTGGACGTTTTACATTAGAAGTTGCGAAACCTGGACTGAAAATGTTAGACGATAGGAAAATATAGAGGTAAAAGTTAGTGAGTTTTCTTTTTGGAAAAGTTAAAATAGTTGATTTTTGTCAAAAAGTGGTAGTTTGAGTGTTTTAGTGTCCGTTTGAGCTTGCAAAATGTTAACGAACACTATTAGATGATATATTATATATATATACTATTGGGTATGTTCGGTCACGTTTAAAAATAGTAAGACTATTTTTGGAAACCTTATATATATAAGTATAACAAGGAAAATAAGGATAAGTATATGAGTTATTGGTTCGTCAGGGTTAACGGGAAACTTAACATTTTATTAAACAATATTAACATCTTTGAATATCCGAACTTTCCAGAAATGGAAACTGTCTAAAAGTAGAAGCTTTCCTAAAATAGTAACTTTCTAAAAATAGAAACTTTTCAAAAAGTAGCGTAATTTAATGACGAGCGTAATACTGTTAATGAGAGCGTCTTAATAAATAAAACTTAGGGCGCACATGTGGATTCCATAAGTATGTAATTATATGTAATGAGACGTTAGTCAATCATGTTTCAAAGGTAAGTGCCAAAAGACGAACACGTTCCAAGGTGACAAGATAAAGTTGTACTCCCATCGAATGGAAGACTTCAAAACAATAGATTATGAAGCGATATACGCGATTCAAAAGTATAAGAAGAGTGTTCAAATTCGGAGTCGGTCGAGAAAATAATTAGCGGAATTGACAAACTACACCGAATTTCAATGCCATCAAAAGGAAATAAAGTAAAGTCGCGTAAGTGTTTTGAAGATCATCGCATCGCTCATAATATATTGTAGTAAACGAACTCGTTAAGACGTACTATAGTATTTTACACATATTAATAATTTATATTATTACGTAGATGATTCACACTAGCTTCGGTTAGCACTTACATCAAGTCAAGCTTATTTAAAAACATAGACAATGAAAATCCACAACATGTCGGTAGGCGTACCCCTCCGATCCTAACACACTATAATATGAGTACGACGTACTCATCCGATAACCAAATTTCAAATCACGCTAGCCCATAACACCAAGGCGACACAAGCAACCTTGAATATTTAGACTCACACAAATCACTTCTCAATAATAGATAACTCAAACCAGAAGATGAGCCATAAGAAATTAAAAGAATGTAGCACATATACGGTACGGGTATCCTTAGTTATGATACTAGGTATTGATGTTTCGAGTGAGAAAATAAAAAACAGGAATACGCTATAAGCGGAGTGTCAATATATAAAGTTATAACCACCTGATATAGAGGTCAATATAAGGCGTCATAAGATAGACGTGAGAGAGCGTTATCCATGTAATAGCAATAGGGATGCAAAAGAGAGCATATAAGTTACCTGAAGGCAAGTGGCGCGGATATCGAACAATGGTGAAAGACTTTTAAAAGTTTTCGAAAAACGGTTATAGTTTAGGTTTTGAAAACGTCCTAGTTCTCTATAACCAGTGCTCTGATACCACTCTATCACACCCCCAAAATCACAACGCAGCGGAATACCACTTGGGTGCTACTTTCCAACATAAAGTACAAGTTATAGAAAACGACTATAAGTGAGACGTTTAATAAAATGACACATTCGATTTAATAAAATATCAGAATTAGACAGGTCCCAATAATTTCCTTTTTAACAAAAGTTACAAGAGTTTAAACATGACTCATTTGTATATTTAAAGAAAAATGATTATCGAATGTGAAGAAAAACCGAGTCTTTAAATTTATGATATCCGCGCATCCAAATGCTCCCAATGCTCAGCTAGCAAAATAATAACCTGAGAAAATACATGCAAAACGTCAACAATAATGTTGAATGGAATTCATAGGGTTTAAGTAAATCAGGATTGACATAATTTAAGTAATATTTCAGTAAGAAAAGTAGCGTTACAACATTTCAAAGAATTATTTTTGAAATCCAAGTGGTAATTCAATAATTCAAGTAATATTCAGTGAATCATAGAGTTTAATAATAAAAAGTAAAAGCATTTAAACACAAGTAGAGTCAATTAGGACCTATTACAACAAAAATACAATGTATCAATACATCTTTATCGCATTGAGCTCATGACACCGAACATTAACACTATATATTTATATATGTCTAAATTTGCCCCTGATACTAGGTATTATTGCCTCATACCTAAACTGTCTCAATACAAAATGTCCGTTTGACATGGGTGTTCTCAATATGGATTCAGACCTCGGACGGGGTTGTCAAGCCTAATAGATCTATATATTTGTACTAGCATTTACCCTGAAAGGTATTTAACGTTCATGAATTAGTCTTCTTTGGCAATAGCTACTCATGCGGATAATCTCATAATCGGGTCCAGCATACCATAAAATCACTTGTGTTCAATTTTAAACGAAGTAAGATATTCAAAACTTATAGTTTCATAAATCGGTATTCAACGATTTCAAATCGTATAGTAGCAAATCAAGCTTTCGTAAGTTCATGAGTAAACAACCATGTATCACACATGTTTTAGAAGTCATATAGTAAGTAAGTAAAAGCTTTTAGTACAAACAATCATGTAACGCTTATGTAGTAGAAATCAATAAGTTTACTTAGTAAAACGAGCATGTATTCTCACCCCGAAATAGTTTATGAAACCATTAAAAAAGAAAAGGTGGGGCTATGAACTCACCTTAAGTAGAAGTATCGGATAAGAGAATCAACAACGAACGAACAATGACGACAACGTCTCAACCACGACCTATAATATAGTAGTTCGTGATTAGAAGAACTAAAGACCGAGAGAAAAATGCATAAGTTACATAAGTAAATATATTTACTACACATACATATAATTACATACTTATGGAATCCACATGTGCGCCCTAAGTTTTATTTATTAAGACGCTCTCATTAACAGTATTACGCTCGTCATTAATTTACGCCACTTTTGAAAAGTTTCTATTTTTAGAAAGTTACTATTTTAGGAAAGTTTCTATTTTTAGTAAGTTTTCATTTCTGGAAAGTTCGGATATTCAAAGATGTTAATATTGTTTAATAAAATGTTAAGTTTCCCGTTAACCCTGACGAACCAATAACTCATATACTTATCCTTATTTTCCTCGTTATGCTTATATATATAAAGTTTCCAAAAATAGCCTTACTATTTTTAAACATGACTGAACATACCCAATATACCCATTAATATATATATCATCTGATAATGCTCGTTAACATTGCAAGCTCAAACGGACACTAGAATGCTCAAACTACCACTTTTTGACAAAAATCAGCAACTATTTCAACTTTTCCAAAAAGAAAAATCATTAACTTTTACCCCTATGTTTTCCCATCGTCTAACATTTTCAGTCCAAGTTTCGCGACTTTTAATGTAAAACGTCCAAATAAACAACTTTCATGTTTTAGTAAAAGGCCGGTTCGGACCAGAAAGGGTCCGAATCCCAAGTTAAAAACTGTATCAGCTCACTTTTTCCTACAGTTGCTGAATTTTTATAAATTAAAACGTAGACCTGTGTTTTGAGTAAAAACCCCACTCTTAGACCAAATTTCGCGACTTTTTATGCAAAACGATATTCCGGACAACTTTCGTGTTTTAGCCGAGACCCAAAACAATACAGAAAATGATGAAAACGCCCATTTACGATTCTGTCAGCAACTATTATTTACCTTATGAGCTGAATTTTTAAAACTAAAACGCAGACCTGTTTTTTGAGTAAAAACCCCACTTTTATGTACTTTTAGACCAAATTTGGCGACTTTTTATGCAAAACGATATTCCGGACAACTTTCGTGTTTTAGCCGAGACCCAAAACGATACAGAAAATGATGAAAACGCCCATTTACGATTCTGTCAGCAACCATTATTTACCTTATGAGCTGAATTTTTGCGAAACTTTTTCCAAACTTTTTTTGACTATAAAAACTTTGTTTTTAGGAGTTATGGGACGATCCTTATATGGAAACGATCATAAAAACAAGCTCTATCATATTCTTATGTCAAAATTTAATTTAAACATTTTTATGACACTCAAAAGGGGCAATGTAATTTTCTGCATTAACCGACATGTTTCAAAACACCTCCAAACGCTATTTTCTCAACACAACAACTTCACAAATAAACATAACTAACCTATCTCCGTCCACTAACAACTCAAACGAATAATCCTTCCACAATTATATATATATATATATACTAAACATAATCGCACATGGATTCCAAAGTATGAAAATAAGATGCATGCATAATCATAAGAAAATAACCTCAAGGAGAGTTTAAGAATGCTCACAAACACTAGTAGATGTGAAGAAAATAATCAACACAAAACTTCTTCTTGTTCCCTTGTGTTAGCCGAAACCAAACACACCTTTATATACCAACCCTTGATTTTCAATAACCCAAATCTTCACAAAAACACTAATCTTCAACCCTTTTATGCTTGATCTTCACTCAAAACCAAAGAACTAACAAAATCAAGATTTTTAATAAAACCATTGCATGTTGATTTTTCTTGTAAAGGTTAATAGGGATTAATATATGAGTAATGTACTGATGTCTAAAATGTTATAGGAAAATTTTTATGGTGGATTTATGGTGTTTGTTGGTGGTTCGACACAACCAGAGAGAATGACAGAGGTTTATTTTTGCTAAGTGTTATCTACTGTGTTTTTTTTTGGAAGTAGGTAGTGTGTATAAGAAGAAAAAGAATGTGTCGATGATTTCTAGGGATGTTTGGGCCGGTTTATTTTTTTATTTTTTATTTTTTCTAAATTTATTTAAGTGTAGTATTTTTAGTGTAGAGTTTAAATAAAAGGTAGGGAAAAAGGAGTGTTTGGTTTGTGGTTTAGTAGGAGTCAAATAAAAGAAAATGGTGTTTGGTTTCTAGTTTTGATGGAGCCTAAAACAATTAAAGAGGGTGTTTGATTTATATGTTATGTTTATAAATTATATTTTTATTTTTCTAAAACATTTATACCACAATATTTGTTTTTAAACCACGTAGTTAAAATATTAAAAATTGTAAAAATACTATTTTGACGCGGTTTCGGTCAAACGCGGATAAAAGTCGAAAAGTATTAAAATGAAAAAAATAAATAAGCTCTCGAAGCTAAAGTATGGAATTATTGATTTCTCAAACGTTAAAATGAATAAATACTCAAGGCACGATTCGTAACTAGCTAAAATGACGATTTTCGTTAAAACGGCTAAAAATAATGATAATAAATTCCATAAAAATTAGAAATAGAATTTAGAGCTCGGTTTAAATATTGATCTTAAATTCAGAAATGTTACAATTGTTTTATACACCGGTAGTCCACCACCCAAATCAATACCAATTAATTAATGAACAATACTGGTTGAACAATTATCGGGTCACTTGCCGGTCCAACTAAGCTCATAATCAAAGGGTAAGGACAGGGTATCATTTGTGATCCTATTGGTCCGGGCATACAAAACATAACATGGAGAGCTATCCCGGCATCTAGATTACGGGTTAAGTCTCAATAGACCCAGTTGAATGATAGGTCGCATGTACAAGCACATAAACAAGTATGAGGCGATAAACATAATTAAACAACAACGATAAATTAAGCAAGCCGGATTAAAACAAACCAAACATTATAATCTTCATTAACATGGCTAATACCCGAGGAGTATTAGCCCACAATCATTGTAATTTTACAAGCGTGATCAAACAATGAAAATCGAATGATTAAGAAAGTAAGAATTACACGATGTCTTCTATGGAATTATGGTTGGTGCTTGACCTTGACTACTTCTAATATCTTGGAAAATTCAACTTCAGAGTGTATGGTATAGAGAATGTAATTTTTGCACACTGAAACTCGTTTTTGAGTCCAGTATTTATAGTGTCTGAAAAATGCCTCGATACGCTGTATGGAGAGAGGTGAATAGGCGTATACGGTTAATTTCCTTGGAGTTCGCGATAAGATCAAATCAATCAAGATTAATTGCCATCAATCATATTTACTTCATATCTTTGACTGATGACCAGTTGTGCATACGGCGTATAGGTGAAGAGTAATACTGTTAGAAACACGAAAAGTATCGGTCACTTCAAATAATAGTTAGTCAACGCCCGTAGTTAATCCAATGTAATGATAGTAATCTAATCGGGCCAAAAGGCCCGTGGAAAGCCCACAAGCTAACCATAGGCTGGTCACTAGGATAGTATAAATACCCTCTTCATGCCTTATAGAGGGTGTTGGTTGTTCATTTTACACATACATTTATGCATTTTAATTTCATGTTTACTTTCTCTCTCTAAAGTGTTCATCCAACCACTCTTTCTCTAAAACAACCTCTCTTTCCCTAACCTTGTATGTTATTAGATATCATTCAATTGGTATCAAGAGTCATGTAGTGATTTGTTTAGTTTTTGTGTTTGTTTTTTGTTCGATTTTTTTTCTTCAAACCGTATGTTTTTTCTTGTTCTTTTTTTGTTTTCGAAGGTCTTGTGTACACTAAAGGATCATTTACCTTGGTAAATCTGATCTAGTATCTTTAGGATATAGGTGTACAAGCTTAGATTCAAGAAAAACATCACTTTTGTTCATCTTTTGTATTCAAAAAGCTTTAAAAAGTACAAATCCTGATTTCAAATTTTTTGGCTTAAAAACCATAAAGTTTGCATTTTTAAGGTACCTATAGGCTTACTAATACTAGTTGTACAAGAAAATTTGGGAAAAAACAATCAAAAGTTAGTCTTTTGTGTTTTTGAGTTTTTGTGTTTCGTCACCGAATTAGCAGCTACAATGTTCAACCGAATTCGGAGCTACAAGGTTCAACCGAATTCGCAGTTACAAGGTTAAACTGAATTCACAGCTACAAGGTTCAACCGAATCGCAGCTACAAGGTTCAACCAAATTCGCAGCTACAAGGTTCAACCGAATTCGCAGCTACAAGGTTCTACCGAATTCGCAGCTGCAGGCTCAACTGAATTCGCAGCTCCAAGTGTCGATCGAGTTAGCAGTTTTGCAAGCTTAACCGAATTCGCAGCTCTAAGTATCAACCGAATTCGCAGTTTAAATTGGCAACCAAATTCGTAGTTTTAATTGGCAACCGAATTCGCATTTTTAATTGACAACCTAATTCGCAATTTTTCATTTGGACATCGAATTTTCAACTAAAGTTAAAACACACAAATTTGTTAACAAAATTATACGGTTTATTTCTGTGACTTGTAAAATCCCGTGAAATATTCACTTGTTTTCCCGGTTTTGTCAAGAATTGTAAAATCCTGTGTAGTTTCACGACTTAAAACACATAAAAGACAACACGTTCAAACATAATTTCTTTCAATCATCGTTCGATCAAACAGTACTCTTTTAACATACAATTTTTTTTAATGACGACTCTTGCTGACAAAGCGATTCTTTCGGGTGCTAACAATCGTCCACCTATGTTGGAAAAAGAATTATATGATTCTTGGAAAAGCATAATGGAGCTATACATGATGAATAGACAACATGGATGAATGATGCTTGAATCCGTTGAAAATGGTCCACTCATTTGGCCTACATTGAGGAGAATGGAGTAACTAGACCAAGAAAATACAGTGAATTGACACCTGCGGATGCAATCCAAGTTGATTGTGATGTCAAGGCTACAAATATCATTCTTCAAGGTTTACCAACTGAGGTCTATACACTTGTTAGCCATCATAAAGTCGCCAAGGATCTTTGGGAAAGAATTCAGCTTCTCATGTAAGGAACTTCTTTGACAAAGCAAGAAAGAGAGTGTAAACTATATGATGAATTCGATAAGTTTGCTTATAAGAAGGTAGAAACACTACGTGACTTTTACTTGATATTTTCACTACTACTCAATGACTTGAACATCTACAACGTGAAACTAGAATAATTTCAAGTAAACACCAAGTTTTTGAACACTCTTCCTCTTGAATGGAGCAAATTTGATGTCAAACTAGTTTGGGATTTGCACACAACTAACATTGATCGGCTTCATGCTTACTTGGGACAACACAAATTTCATGCAAATTAAGTTCGTTTAATGCATGTACGCAACTCAGATCCTCTTGCTTTAGTTGCAACTCATCAAATGACACCGTCTCCTTATCAATCTCAGCAGAACTCTTACCAAAACTCTCAATATCAACAACAAGTTTCACCATATCAGTCTTCACAGTATGGATCACCTTATGAGTCTCAACAATACTCAATCAATCAATAATCAACACCTCTTTCAATCACTTATCCATTTAATAATTATCAATCATCAGTTCACCACAAACTTTATTCTCCATCATCATCCATCCCTCAATTGGAATATGCTCCCACAGTTAACCAACAACCAAAAACAACCTAAATTTCCCCAATCAGACTCGGGTCTAATTGTTCCAGTGTTCAATCAAGGTGACGATCCCATTGATGCCATTAACCATGTGATGTCATTCTTGTCAGTTATCATCACATCTCGCTATCCTACTACCAATAATCAGCTGAGGAATTCGTCAAACCCTAGGCAACAAGCTACCATTAATGATGGAAGAGTGACTTTACAACCAGTATAGGGGAGACAAATTTCTATTGCTGCGGGTATTACTAGGATCTACACTCTAGGAGCAAGTGGAAGCAATTCTGGAAAATAAAGGATTGTTATTTGTTACAACTGCAAAGGGGAAGGACACATGTCCAAACAGTGCACTAAACCTAAAAGGAAACGAGATGATTCATGGTTTAAGGATAAAGTGTTGTTGGTTCAAGCTCAAGCACATGGTCAAATTCTACATGAGGAAGAGCTAGCATTTTTGGCAAATCCAGGAATTATAGAAGGTTAATCCACACAGACTGTCATTACCAACAATACTGCTTATCAAGCCGATGATTTGGATGCTTATGACTCTGATTGTGATGAACTCAACACTAACAAAGTTGCTCTCATGGCGAATTTATCTCATTATGGTTCAGATGCTCTCGCTGAGGTATACAATCCTGATAATTTAGATAACATTATGGTTAATCAAGGTGTGCAGGAGATGTCGTCTTCTACACAGTCTAGTGATGTAAATCTTTTAGAGACTGAAATAACTAGTGATAGCAATATCATTCCTTATTCTCAGTATGTGAAAGAAACACAACAGGCAGCTGTTCAGAATTTTAACTCCTCTGCATAACAAGATGCACTAATATTATCTGTGATTGAACAACTGAAAACTCAAGTAATTAATTGCACCAAGATTAATCTGGACAATAAAAGTGTCAATGATACTTTAACTGCTAAGCTTGAAAGATATAAAGAACAAGTTAAAGTGTTGAAAGAAGGACAAAATGTTGAGATAAAAAGTCAAGATAATGTTATTGATACACATGAACAGAATGCCAAGACTAATCATCTTAAACAAACTATTTCTAAACAATTAAGAGAAAAAGAATCTTTAATGAAAACAGTTACTGTCCTTAAAGATAATTTTAAGAAAGAAGAATCTAGAAATATTGATACAGAAATTGCGTTAGAAAAGAAGATCAAACATCTTGATAATATTGTTTACAAAAGAGATCAATCTACGTAAACCGTTCATATGTTGACAAAACCAAAGTTTTTCTATGATCATTCCACTAAACAAGCTCTAGGTTTTCAAAATCCTTTCTATCTGAAGAAAGCTCAGCAGTTGGAACCAAAGCTTTATGATGGTAATGTCATTAAGAATACTTATACTATTGAGATTCCTGATTCCGAAGAGACTCTAATGCTTGCTGAAGAGAGTCGTTCAAAAATGCTTTTGAAACAACAAAACCCAATGGTTTTAGAAAAGAAAGTTAATACTAAACTAGTTGATTATGCTGCTCTTAACAAACTTTCTCAAGATTTTGACAAACGATTTGTTCCACAATCTGAATTATTTGCTGAACAAGCCTTTTGGTCTCAGAATTCTGTGAATTCTTCAGACTTTTGTCCTTCTAATACACCCAACAAAGTCGAGGTTCTAAAAGAACTTCCTAAAGTAAGCATGGTAAATACAAGTTTAAAAAAGCTTAAACACCATCTTGCTGGCTTTGACAAGGTTGTTAAAGAAAGAACCACTGTCATAACTATAACTAAGAGCACGTGGGGGTTTGAACATACAAAATCTTGTTTTAGAGATGAAATTATTCCATTTGTAAAAGCACTCAAGGACATATTCAATAAATTCAATCAAGATTTACTTGATGAACTTACTGAAGTCTAAACTGTTTTTATCCAAATAGAACAGGCTGTAGAACAACATCGTTTAGAGTCAAAAACTTTTGAAGTTAAAATGAATCAAGTTTTGAATAAGAACGATCGACTCTTGGAACAAGTCATTAACAAAGATATTGTGAATATTGTTGTGAATTTTTCTATGGATAATGCTTCTGTAAATGTGCATACATGTCAAAAGTGTCTCAAATTTGAGACTGAGCTTCTCAACAAAAAGGATTTCACTGACAAAGAAACTTATGATAAACTTTTCAGAAGTTACACAACTCTTGAAAAACATTGCATTTCTTTAGAAGTTGATACTCAACTTAATCAGGAAATTTTTCAAAGAGACAATGTTGTTTCAATCAAAGTGCTCCTAATTTTGATCAATACTTTGAATTAAATGAATTGAAAGCTCAGTCACAAGAGAAAGACACGGTCATAAAGAAGTTGAAAGAGAGAATTAAATCTTTAAGTGAAAATGTGATTAATGATGATGTCAAAAAGGACATGGATGAGATTGAAACTCTTGACATTGAATTGGATCATAGGGTGTCAAAACTTATTGCTAAAAATGAGCATTTAAAACAGACTTATAAGCAACTTTATGACTCGATTAACCAACACGTATTCGATCAAAAGAACAATGTGATGTGTTAATTAATCAAGTCAATCAGAAGTCTGTGGAAATTTCTGATTTAAATGCAAAACTTCAGGAACAAGGTTTCATCGTAACAGCTCTAAAGAATGACTTAAGGAAACTTAAAGGAAAAGCTTTAGTTGATAATGTTGTTACAAAACACACTATTGATCCAGAAATGCTTAAGATTGATGTGCAACCAATAGCCCCTAATTTGTTGAACAATAGGATAGCTCACTCTGACTACCTTAAGCACACTCAGGAACAAGTTACGATTCTTAGGGAAGTAGTTGAATAAGGAAAATCTTAAAATCCACTAAATAATTCCTTAGACTCTGCTTATAAGTATACTAAACGAATTCAGGAGTTGCTTATATTCATCAAACAAACCTGCCCTAGCATCAACAATACTTGTGATAAAATAGTGGCTGTTACTCCAAAAAACAAGGATAAAAGAGTTAGATTTACTGAGCCTGTCACATCCTCAGGAAACACAAACACTAAAACAGATTCATCCTGAAACCTAGTTTCTAGCAAACCTGTATTGTCTTCTACAGGAGTAAGACCATCTACTAGTGCTAGCGGATCACAGCCTTCAGGCAATAACAAAAAAGATAAGATTCAGCGACCACCAAGTAGTAATCTGAAGAATAAAGTGGAAGCCTACCCTAGGAAAGTTAAACCTAGTTTGAAAAATAAGAATTGTGTTATTGAACTTAATGGATCTACACATGTGTAGCATTCAAAGCTAAATGTGAATTCTAAACTTATATGTGTTAAGTGTAATGGTTGCATGCTTTCTGATAATTATGATTTATGTTCTCTTAATCTTATCAATGATGTGCATGCTTGTGTTAAATCTAAATTTGATAAGCACATTTTAAAGAGAAAAGTTTAGAAACCAACAGGCAAGGTGTTCACTAAAATTGGATACATTTGGAGACCTACTGGTCGGACCTTTACTATAGTAGGAAATGTGTACCCCTTAACTAGGATTACCACAACTGCTAAAGTGCCCTCTAGGAAACCAACTGCTCTAGAAATTGATACACCTAAGCCTGTAGTAACATTGGTTTACTCAAGGAAACCTAGAAAATCTAAAACTAATGTTCCTATTAGCAAACCTAGTAAATCTTTATCTGCTAAAAACAAGGAACCCAGTAAATCCTGGGGATCTACAGTTTCCAATGTTTCATCTTCTTCTCTTGTTGAATGCAGGTCATCCAAATTGTTCTCTGGTATTTGGACTCCGGCTGCTCCAAGAATATGACCAGAGATTGCTCTCAGCTCACCAATTTCGTCAATAAATTTCTAGGTACTGTTAAATTTGAAAATGATCACGTAGCAAAGATAATGGGATATGGTGATTATCAGATTGGGAATGTTACGATCTCAAGAGTTTATTACGTAGAAGGACTTGGAAATAACTTATTATTCGTTGGGAAATTCTGTGATTCGAACCTTGAAGTAGTTTTCCGTCAACACACCTACTTTATTCGTAATCTAAAAGATGTTGATCTATTGACTGGATCTCGAGGGAACAATCTGTATACACTGTCTCTTGGAGATATGATGGCGTCCTCCCTGATATGTCTCTTGTCGAAGGCCTCAAAGACTAAGTCATGGCTATGGCACCGATGTCTGTCTCATCTAAACTTTGGTGCAATCAACCATTTAGCTAGACACGGTCTTGTTCGAGGTCTCCTTAAGCTAAAATTTGAAAAGGACCATCTGTGTTCTGCTTGTGCAATGGGAAAAAGCAAGAAGAAACCCTACAAACCTAAATCTGAGGACACCAACCAAGAAAAACTCTATCTTTTGCACATGGATCTTTGTGGACCAATGTGTCTCGTAAGTGTTAATGGAAAGAAGTATATCCTCATCATTGTCGATGATTACTCTCGATTTACATGGGTAAAGTGCATAAGGTCAAAAGATAAAGCTCCAGATTTCATAATCAAGTTTCTTAAGATGATCCAAGTACGGCTTAAGGCACCTATCCGACGAATCAGAACACATAATGGAACTGAGTTTGTTAATCAAACTTTGCGTGAATATTATGAGAAGGTTGGCATCTCTCATGAAACATCTGTTGCTCGCTCTCCATAACAAAATGGTGTCATTAAAAGACGTAATCGTATGCTAATTGAAGCTGCCCGCACAATGTTGATTTATGCAAAAGCTTTGTTATTCTTACGGGCAGAAGCAGTTGCTACCGCATGTTACACCCAAAATCATTCCAACATACGTCTTCGTCACAGCAAAACTCCATATGAGCTTTTACATGATAAACTTCTCGACTTATCGTTTTTCCATGTATTTGGTGCACTTTGTTATCTGACAAATGATAGCGAGAACTTGGGTAAGTTACAACCGAAAGCTGATATTGGTATTTTCATTAGCTATGCACCCACAAAGAAAGCATTTCGAATTTACAACTGACGTACCAGACGAATCATTGAAACAATTCATGTTGATTTTGATGAGCTGACAGCAATGGCTTTTGAACACAGCAGTTCAAAACCCGCACTTCATGAAATGACTCCTGCAATAATCAGTTCAGGACTCGTACCAAACCCTCCTCCTTCAACACCATTTGTACCACCTTCAAGAACTAATTGGGATATTTTTTCAACCTCTGTTTGATGAATTACTCAATCCTTCACCTTGTGTTAATATTCCTGCCCCTAAAGTCATTGCTCCAATTGCTAAAGTAGTTACTCCAGAACCCGTTGTATCAAACGGTTCACCTTCCTTAACAAATGTTGACCGAGATGCACCATCTCCTAGTAACTCTTAAACTTCACTTGAAACTCAATCTCCTGACATTTCTAACGATGTTGAAGAAGTGAATCATGACTTAGATGTTGCACACATGAATAACCATCCGTTCTTTGGCATTCTGATTCCAGAACACGATTCTGAAGCATCTTCTTCTTCGGATGTTATTCCCACTATTATGCATACTGCTGCTCCTAACTCAAAACACGTTAACAAATAGACCAAGGATCATCCTTTAGACAAAATCACCGGTGAACTCGGAAGACCTGTTTCTATAAGACTCCAACTCTATGAACAAGCCTTATTTTGTTACTATGATTCCTTTCTCACATCAGTTGAACCTAAGAACTACAAAGACGCATTAACTCAAGCATGTTGGATTGAAGCAATGCAAGAGGAGCTTAATGAATTTGAACATCTTGAAGTCTAATGGTCATTACTTTAAAATGGATCTACAAGGTGAAACTTGATGAATTAGGAGGATTTCTAAAGAATAAGGCTCGACTGGTTGCTCATGGTTACCGTCAAGAAGAGGGAATTGATTTTGAAGAATCGTTTACTCCTGTGGCTAGACTTGAATCTATTCGAGTATTCCTCGCATATGCTGCTCACATAAATATAGTCGTCTACCAAATGGACGTCAAGACAGCATTCTTGAACGGCATTTTGCGTGAAGAGGTTTATGTCAGCCAACCGGACGGGTTTGTAGATCAAGAAAATCCGAATCACGTATACAAGCTTAATAAAGCTCTATATGGGTTGAAACAAGCTCCTCGTGTGTGGTACGATCTATTGTCGAAGTTTCTACTCTCTCAAGAATTCTCTAAAAGAACCGTGGATCCTACATTGTTCATCAGACAACAACACAAAGATATTCTCCTGGTACAAATCTATGTTGATGATATAATCTTTACGTCTACTTCACCTTAACTATGTGACCAATTTTCAAAACTAATATGTTCAAAGTTTAAGATGTCGATGATGGGAAAATTTTCATTCTTTCTAGGATTACAAATTTTTTAGAATCCTAGAGGCATCTTTCTTAACCAGTCAAAATATGCTCTTGAATCTTCGAAAAAATATGGTATGGAATCTAGTGACCCCGTGGATACTCCCACGGTGGAGAAATCCAAACTGGATGAAGATCCACAAGGGAAAGTCGTTGACCCTACACACTATCATGGAATGGTTGGCACCCTTATGTATCTTACAGTCAGTAGACCAGACCTAACATTTATTGTATGCATGTGTGCCCGGTATCAGGCAAAGCCTATCAAAAAGCACTTACATGCTGTAAAAAGAATATTTAAATACCTAAGAGGAACCGTTAATAAGGGACTCTAGTATCCAAAGGATTCTTCTATTGCTCTAACAGCTTATGCGGACACTGATCACGCGGGTTGCCAAGATACTAGAGGAAGTACTTCTAGAAGTATGTAATTTTTAGGAGATAGACTTGTGAGCTGGTCATCAAAGAGGCATAAAAGCGTTGGAATATCCAGTACGGAAACTAAATACATTGCCCTATCCGGTTGTTGTGCTCAAGTCTTATGGATGAGATCACAACTTACCGACTATGGCCTTGGCTTCAATAAGTATTGTGATAATAAAAGCGCTACTGCCTTATGTTGCAACAATGTTCAACACTCCCGATCGAAGCATATTGACATAAGATTCCACTTCATTAAAGAGCAAGTTGAGAATAGAGTAGTAGAGCTTTACTTTGTCAACACAAAGTATCAGCTAGCGGACATCTTCACTAAAGCCCTATGCAGAGAAAGAATTGAATTTCTTATCAACAAGTTGGGAATGCGAAGTTTTACCGAATGAAGACCCTGAAACATGTTGGCAGATGAAGCTGAAGAATAGTGGTGGTACCTATTCTAATATCCTATGTAAAATATGTATATATTCAAAACCAGAAAAAACCAAAAAGATTTTCATTTTTACAAAAATATAAAACCTTTTAAAACCAAATAAAAAATTAAAAAATGAGATAATATACTACAAAGAGGTATGATGGCATGTCTTTTGCTCAAATTGATTAATATTTACGTCCTTAGAAATGTCTTTCAATAAAGACACGTGTTCATAAATAAAGTTCATGCAAAAGTTCAATTTTTTTTCAAAACATGCCATATGGCTTGCAGTTATTTCAGACTGTAACTCGGTCATCATTTTAAAGGCAAGTATTTCAAAAAGGAAACTTGACCTCTCAACGGGAATTTATTCTCGGGCATGTTATACACTTATGGACCATGCGCTAAGGCTTTGTTTAACTTTTGCAACCACATCTCGTGCTTCCCTTATACATTATGTGTACGTGTACAGTGCGGCTTAGTGTTAAAATAAAGAAATCCTTTTTTCATTGGTAAAAAAGTTGTATTAACAATGAATTAGTGTTTTTCAGTAATCACAAAACAGATTTTTCAAAGACAATTCGACCACTCTAAACAATGCTCAACAGATCTTTAACATAGAAAACGGGTCATTATTTGTGGGGGAGAAAGCGTCATCAAATAATCTTTTAAACCGGTCTTTCAAAATAAGTCACAGAATAAACAAATAAAGTTTTTTATAATGACGGATAACAATTTAAAGGGGAGTTAATTTATATAAACTACAAGGGCTTTAGATGTCATTTGTTTAAAACTTTATGGGAGATTATTTTCAATTTGAGACTTAGTGAATTCAGGTTTTAAACTACATTCGATCAATATTGCCAACACTTCTTAGTATTTAAAAGACTTAGGAATGTTGGAAATAATCACATAGGTTTTAAAAGGCCTTGAAGTTTGATTCTTACGGGATAAGATCTAAGCTTATTTATTCTATAAACACGATCTCGAGTATGTGTGCGCACAAGGTTTTGTTGATTCCGAGGTGTCGAAACCAGCAAGGGGAAGGAGTAGATGTATACATGATAGAGTCGATGGCCTTCTTTTGAGCTTGTCTTCATGGTTAGCTTCTTTTGATTTTAGGCCTTCTTTGTTTCTTTCGGGTGCACTATTTTAACCTCATGGGGAAAGAGACAACTCGTCATCATTTTGTATGTCTCATATTTTGAGTTCCTAGGGGAGTGTTGGTGTGAATAATTATTTAAAATGTGAGAAGAGGATCTTCTGTTCATTACGTTTCTACCGACGGTCAATCTCTAAGTTAATCTTAAAAAGAAGTAGAAATATTTGATAAAAGAGGTACACATAGGTATGATGATCCCTTTAGATAATCAGTATCCTGTGGAAGAAATGTCTACTTTTGAGACTTAGTTGACTTCAGAGGTATCATTTTGTCTATTTAGAGGATTTAATTGTCTACATCCGGGACTTAGCTGACTTTGGTGTTACAATTTATATCATCACTATCCTGAAGAGAGAAATGCGTTCATCCGGGACTTAATTAACTTTGGTGTTGTGGTATCAAATTCTTGAAAGGATTAATTGTGTACTTTGGATATCTGGGCTTTATACATTAAGACTGCTTGATGCGGCTTGCAAGAATGTTTTGAATCTACTCAAGAAAGGATTGCTGATTTAGGGGGAAGCTAAGACAACTTCTTAAGAGTGACTACGGGGAAGACCTATGGCTGCTACAAAGAACCATATGATTCTATCATATGATGTATCATCATTCAGGTTCAAAGCCTCGTATATAATAACTTGTGAATATAAAGATGGGTAGTGTAGACTAAAATTAGGGCAGATTGTGTTTGAGTACGATTTTTTATGAATTTCTTAGGTAATTCAAAAAATTTCAATTAACGTTCTCTCAAACAACATATAATTTCCCTCAGGAAATTAGAAGTGGGAGCATTAAAATGTTCCTAATCGGCTTGATATTAATTGGAAACAATTTTTCTCCCTGTAAGCATAATGTTTAATCTTTGTTATACAAATATACAATAGGATTGACATTTTTGTTAGGAGAGAAAAATGTTAGATTAAAATATATGGCTAATCAAATAATGTGATTTTAGATCTTCATGTGACGCTGCAAAACACTATTTGCTAAACTCTTTCGAATTAATCGAATGCACATATGAAGGGGAAGCAATTGGTTACGTGATGGCTATTATATGACCAAAGACCGGCCTTTTAATTATTGTATTGGAGTTTTAAGGTGGTTAAGTTTAGGTACTCCATTCTCATGAATCAGTCAGAACAGGAGGGATTACCCAGGGACAATTCCACTAGTCTATCTGAGAGTCATTCAGTAGTGGATAAAAAAGGAGTAAAGTGAGAATAAAGGAAGAGTACAGACTGAGATGGAGCTATTACCGGAATAAACCCAATAAGGTAATAGTCATGAAGTCTCGGTAAGCACTGAAGGGGTTGAATAATGAAAAAGAATAGTTAAGTTAAAGGGTGAAAAGAAAGAAGCCCTCTTTACACTTAGGCAGAAACCGGGTCAATACATTTACTATCAGAAACACTAAGTTGTTGTCTGGTATTGAAGATAGTCATGGACCCAGTGACGCTTTGCACAACCCTCCCTAACCACTCAAGGTCTCTCAACAGACTCTTGTTTCATTTCTCATGGAGATTACACACATTTCTATCGACTTTCTCACTCTGAGTTAGTTGGAATTGAAAAGGTGGTAGTCCACTCCAGCCTCCGATCACTAAAACCAAATGTGCACTATTGAGTCTAGAGCTAAGAGATCGTCTATAAATCTCATTAGGACACTTATCCATTATAAACTGGTTCTTCACACACTGTGAAAACTAGTAATATCTCAAGAGTCCTACGCATTATCCTTGTGATTTTGCCAGAACATCAGAGTGATACTTATGTACTCACAATGACGATGGAAATCCTGCTAGAACCAACATCAAACAAGTTCTTGGTTGGTGACTTATGCGATTCTTGTGAATCAAACTTGTGACAACTGGAAAGCAACAATGGTGTGATTCTATAAGAATCAAACTTGTTCCAGTATATGAATTGATGATTAATGAATTTTGAAATGATAAAACTCTCGATGTGTCGCAAAACCACTTTAGCAAGTGACACATCGATTGATTTTCAAATCAATTTTTATTTCAATCGGTGAGATAGAAACTCGTTGGTTCACTCATACCGCGTTGTCTGCTTTGAGACGCTCCGGTAATGAGAACGGCTAGTATAGCTGCGAAACCCTGTCAAGAAGATTCTTCGGAATTCTATCTGATCACAGGCAATATTTATACTGATCAACGGGGAACCGTGGTTATTTCAACCGTATTCGACGAAGTGACAAAGACACTCTCGTCTATATTTGTTGATTATTACTAACCTACACTTGCAGGTACTCCGGACGGTTGATGCAGCTGATCCTTGACGAGTCAAGATTCATAACCACATGCTCATACTCGACCGACATTTATAAAGATACCATGAAAGCTCAAGTACATGTTTTAAGACTTCCGCTACTGTAACAACCCGAGTTTCACGACACGTACGACGATCGCGAGTTTGACGTCATAACAATTATTTTATGAGTTTTCGTAAGCGAACGTCGACATTTAAATTTTTATTAGTTGTAATTAATTTTTATTGTGAACGGAAATTTGAAATTTTTATTTTTGAAGAACGTCGTCTTTTGTTCCTTGTCTCGAGCCGGACTCGCATTTTAAAGTATACACATTTTATTAAATGTTTTAAAATAAATTGAGTGGAACGAAATAAAAATGTTTACGAAATTATTTTGACCCGGGCCGTGATCGGCTATATAACCAAAACAAACACCCTTGGACTAGCTTTGGAGGATCAATAAGATGGAGGGACCATTTTTGCCAAAGACCCAAACTTGTTTTCTATAAATACAAGAGATACTTCTCATTTTATCTCTTTACAAAAATTAAAAACTCTTCCTCCTTTTTCTTTGTTCTCCACCGTCGACCACCCTAAGAAACACCACCACCACTCATTTATTTTCGACATGCAAAACGATCTATTTACAAAATATTAATCCTCGTATCGAGGCCTACGTTTCCCACTATTAAAAACCCACATGCATTAAGTTTTGAAGAAGTTGGATTTTGGGTTCGGTTCAAGAGTTTTCGAGTTAAATGGGTGTCTAAAAGAGCTAGATAAGTGCTTCTAGCAAGATGGTTTGTTTGAAAATGTTTGGGTTCGGGTATAGGTTGGAGTTCGAGCCGCGGCTAAGTCAAAAGAGGGGAACGAGACAAGTCCGATTATGTCCGACATTGCTTATTATAGCCTTGTAAGCATTTATTTACTAGCATTATAATTGTTTCGAGTAACGCATGTGATGAAACCCGAGTGGGTCTTGCGCGAATTAGAATATGTCGGTTGATTGAGCGATATAAACATTGTCAATAAACTAGTTTAGACATATTGTGAATGAGTTTATGGGTCAAAAACTATTTTTGAAGGTGTTTTTTTTGGCAAAAACTAGTTTAGAAGGTGTTTTGTAACAAATAAAAACGAGCATAAAGTTTGACAGGGAAAACGAGGCACGATATTTGGTAAAATCTAATTTTCGATTGAAAAATACGATAATGCTTTCCGAGACGATCGTTTTGATATAAGGTAGAGCTTCTAACTCCTAATAACGAAGAAACTAGAGCGAAAACAAGTTTAGAAAAACTATAAATTGCAATCAGCTATTTGAGCTTATTTTAGTTGCTGATCTGATTTTCGATGGCCGTTTTGGGCACTTTCGAGTCCGTTTCGGCCTTCCGACGAAACGCGAAAGTTGTCCGGAATGATATTTTCTATAAAATCTGTTTTTGGTCAAAGTCACGAAAACGTGATAAAGCGGGTCAAAACCGATGGTCAAACTGCTGAGTTTTTATTAAAAATACAAGTTCCTGCAGAAACTTGCAAGGGCATTTTGGTCATTTTCTGTCGAGATTCAGGTCCAGGCTAAAACTTAAAAGTTGTCCGGAATATCGTTTCGCATAAAATCTCTTCTTTGTCCGAATCGTGAAAATGTGATTTAGTGGGTCGTTTGGCGTCAGATTTGGGTAAAAATATATGTAATTATAAAAGTCAAAGAAAGTCAAATGTTGACTTTAAAAAGTCAACGGGTTAATATTAAACTCGTCGGACATAATAAAAGTGAGTAAACGCTATTATTACTAAGAGTAAGACATTTTAGACTTAACGATGGATACGAACGGGGTATATTCTAAAAATAGAAACTTTAGTAATAATCGAAAAATAATATCGATATGAGTAGTTGGTAACCACATTGACGGTCGAGGATTCGACGAGATAACTAAATCTTATCACAAATATATTTTGATAACGAGACTTACTGAATATGGTAACTTTTCGAAAATAGTAACTTTCTAAAAATAGAAAGTTATCGAAAATATAAAGTTTTCAATTAAAGCCACGTAAGATAAAATGTGAGGAATAATTATAACTCAATAAAGTAGGGTTGTGGGATTTAGGTCGCGAAAGTGGATTTATTTAACTTGTATGTACATATATTATTATATATATAATAATATATATATATATATTTATATATTTATATTTACTATACTATAAATATATTATATATATATTTCAAGTAATCTGATTTTGACGTAACGATTTACGAATCGTTGTTTATACTTTGAGTATATTATGATTAATACGACATATTTATAGATCGTGATCGTTTGGCGTTTTTTCGTATTGGATTTTATTAACTTCGATCGTGTCTTGGATCGAGGTTGAGTTTAGCCTCGCTTTAAGTTTTCAATGTTTTTAACTCGCGGAGGGGATTACATTGCTTGTTTTTGTGAAATTGAACACAAACTGTTTTTGATACTTGAATATGATTCCTTCACTACTGAGTATATGCCTTTTTGTTGTGTGACCGTTAGTTACCATGTGTTGGTGAACGCTAATGCATTAAATAGATCTATTAGGTTTGACAACCATGTCCAGGGTTTGAATAAGTTGGGTCCAACCTGTCAAACGGACATTTTGTGGTTAAGTATTAGGAGAAAGTGGCATCCAATTCTCGAACATAATTTCGTCCTACGGGAATGAATGTGTTAAGTTTTGGTACACGGGCTCTTTAGTTGGAAATCACTATTTTTATAACTTGACTTACGAGCCAACATTATACGTTTTGTTAAACCAAAATATGCGTTCTAACAGTTATTTATAAACTCTATGAATTCACTCAACGTTTTGTTGACTTTTTAAGCATGTATCTTAGGTTAATTGCTATTGATGGCTGGATGAGACGTAACGCGGATATCAAGGACGGTGTCTCGGTGAAGTAGTGTCATAAACTAAACAAGTGTTTTAGAAATCAAGTCGTGTTGTGACTTTTAGAAATAATTTCTATAATAGTATTGGGACCTATGTAACTCTGATCTTTCTAATAAACGAAATTGTGTTTTATAAACGTCTCTTTGGAACGTTTACTAAGACTCGTATGCATGTATTATGAAGTAGCACCTCAAATGTTGTATTCCGCTGCGTATCTTAGTTTGGGGGTGTTACAGCTACTCTGATACCGTACGTCCTTCTTAAAGCGGCGAAGTGTTAAAGTTAAAGAACTTCAAGAAAGATGCATAATTAAAGCTTTCAAGTTAACAAATCAAGAAAAGTATGAGCGTGTCGGTCCAAAAGTCACAAGTTCACAAGATGGAAATGTTCATATGATGGCGAATAGAGATTATGCTTGGTTGATGATCTCAAGAAGCTCAATATCACATTCATGTTAATCCAAAGATACAAGTTAAAGCCTAAAGTCAAGAATCACTACATCAATTCACAAGTTAATGATTAAAATTAAAGACTACGAGCTCAAGACTAAAGTTAAAGCATAGTATGTGATAAGTGCTTAATTACACATATCTTTTACCTCTGAAAACGAGCTTAAATGACCAAAAACAGACAAAAACTGCCAAATATATGTTTGTTTTGCATTTGTATTGTGCAGGAAGTGGATATCA